>JBAMCP010001470.1:0-21685 GCA_037075105.1 Lissocephala sabroskyi
TTTGGATTGGCTTAGAGAAATTGCACAAAATCACAGCCAAGAAACGATATGAACTTTACATTTATATGGAGGACTTCCAGGGCCAAACTCGGTACGCCCGATATTCAAACTTTTCGGTGGGCAGTGAAGAGGAGAATTACAAATTAAAATCACTGGGATCTTTTAATGGAAATGCTGGAGATTCGTTGAGTTACCATGAGGGCCGTCAATTTACCACTTTCGATAAAGACAATGACAATAATGGGAGTAGAAATTGTGCGGTTCAATTCCAAGGCGCATGGTGGTACAACAATTGCTATTCTTGGTAACTAACATACGTTAAACAAGCTTAAACTTATAATATCCTATGATTTTATTTTAGCAATTTAAATGGCCCCTACGTAGCTGGAACTGCGGGTAAAACAGAGGGCGATGGTATCGAGTGGCTCGGTTGGCATGGATATTTTTATTCCTTAAAATCAGTTAAAATGATGATCCACGAAGTGTGACTCGATTCGCCTGAACGTGCATAGGGTTCAATAAATCTGAGAACTAACAAACCGATTTAAATATCTTTTTTTGAATTTATTAGCAGAAAAATCTTTCGGACCTTGCCAGTGCCTTTCCCTATCGATGTCCTTCTCTTAATTTTGCCCCGACCAAAAGAATCTCTCAACTTATGATTCAATTTTGTTATTTATTTTGGTGTCTGTGTCGGAAACTTTTAACAGGCATTGTGGTTAAGGAAACCCGGCCGAAAGGGCGGAAAGGGGGCGTGGCATCGAAAAAAAAGATAAACTTTATCTGCCTGCAGATATAACGAGTCTAAATCCCAAATTTCGTTGCTCTAGCTCTTATAGTCCCTGAGATCCTTTTGTTCATACGGACAGACAGACAGACGGACAGACATTCTAATCATTCTAAGCATATTGGGTGTAACTTTCGGGGGTCTACGACGTCTCCTTCTCTATGTTACATACTTTCGCACAAACACATTATACCCTTGTACCTTCAGTTAGAGGGTATAAAAATAGGGCGATAAAAATTTGACAAATTTGAATCAAAAATTTGTGGATGACCCTACGAATTTTTTTTTCAACCTCTTTGATTGTTTTGTTAAATTTAATTATAATGAATTTATGTCGAGTTTGGTTACTCGAAAAGGAAACTGACACGGCTTCTTCGGTCTTTTGAATTCCGCCCACGTTTTGATTTTATTTCAAAGCGAATTTCATATTTCCAGACCGTTTTGAGGACTGATGTCATCTTGCTTGGAGACGAGAAAGTTCAATTGAATTGAAATAATTTTCTGAGGCAGCCAAACAAAAGAAAAAACAACAAAAAAAACTTCGCTTTCAACGGCCACAAAATGCGACGCGGATTTTCAACGGTTATTACGGGAATTTTCGGCGTTCAATGAGTTTGGTCACTTTCCTTGAAGACTTGAAGACTGGAAGTCGATTGTCATTGCCAAAAAGTATTTGGAATTTAAAAAGGTTTCAGGAAATCACAAAAGCCAAAGGAAAGCCAAAACCGTCGTATGGACGAAAATATAGCATTCCAAGAAAGATATTAAAGATCTTAAAGAATATTAAGATTTTTGAAAGAATCCCAAAAATATGGTATCCCCAGAGTCTCTGATCTTTGGAGTTCAAAGCGTCGGAAGCGTTATTTAAACTTTTCCTCTGGATTTAATTTTTCGTAGTCCGCTCATCAACAATTTTTTTGTTAGCGGAAAAAAGAAAGAACATAAAAAACTCAAAGCGTAAAGACGCGAAAATTTAAAGAGTCTTCAAAGCATTTCCAGAACTCCCTTGAAACCTACAGGAACCTATCCAACTTTGAAGGTTCTGAAGTATCCAAAAGATCTCTTCAGGAATCAGCCCTGAAAATCGCTTCCCCGATTGACGATTCCCCGATTGACGATAACTAGCTTGACGTCATCGCTAATGAGTTGACGGCCTGCTAACGGTCATTACGGAAATTTGTGGGTACTGTGCTGTCCACTGGCGGACAGACAGACGGACCGGCTTGCATGTCAAGTGGCGCGCCTGCGCGGAAGCGCAAACTACCGTCTTTTTTTTTGAAGATTTCTCGCTTCGTGTTTGAAGTTCGTGCAGAGATTTTTCTATTTAAAGACAAAGAGAGTGGGGGGAGGGGGAATTGATGGTACTTACCAAAATCAAAATGATACATGGACGGCAGATCCCGCGGGGTTGTGGTGCGGGTCAAATGGACCGGCGTCGAGGGCGGAGTGGCTATGAAAATCGCCTCCAATTGTCGCTCCGAGGTGGCCATTTTCGCATAATATAAAATCGCACTGGCGATGCTTGGAAATTTTATGCAATGAACTCACTAAATTAATTTCGTTTTCTTTCGTTTTCATGCAAACCAAAAATTTACATTTTTCGCGTTCGTTTTTCGCTTTTTTTTTGGCGAGAGGCGAAGTTTTGCCGTTGGGCTAATTAATCATGTTTCGTTTTCACTGCACTTTCAAAAGCCCAAAAACAGATACGTAGATATTGTAGATTGTATTTCTTTTTGATTTTAAGTAACAAATTTTTTCCACTATTTTTTTTCACACGCAAAGTCGCGGCGGCAAACTGAGCCTGATTGAAAGCCGAGTGGCTCGAGGAAAACACTGCCCACGAATACGGATACTATATAATTTTCATCGGCGTTTATGTGGGTGATTCCCCCCCCTGCCGCACGATCGCCGGTTCTGCAAGAAGACAAAGAGAAAAGGTCAGAATGGAGGCTTCTATAGAAAAATCGATAACTCAAAGTTATTGCCTTGGGAAACCGTTTATTTGGCCAACTAATTACCGTTATTGTTTGTTGTCTTTACCGAAACTGCGGGCTTCTCTCAACAGAACCACAAACAAGTCTGAGCCTCAGCCGTTTGTCGTCATTTTCAATTGCTAATTGCAAATGAAAGTGAATGATGATTATCATCGTGATGATTGTTGAGCGAGAAGCTCAGTCAATTGAGGGAAAAAAGCTTGAAAATCTTCTCTATTCTGTTGTTGATCTTGGCAAGCTTTTTCGCGGCGTTGGTCGTTTGCCAATTCCGCGCTTGACTGTTCAAATATCAATTAACGTATCTCTTCTAATTATGCCTTATTTGGGTTCCCTTAATGGCCCCACACGACCATTAGTTCACCTCAAACGAACTGAGCCAACATCAATTCTTGTTTTTGGCAAAATCAATCAAACGATCGGGCCGGCGCAATCGATCGCTTGGAGGTCAGAGCCAGCAATCAATGAAAGGTTAACAGAGAAAAATGAAGCCGGCCCAGCGGTTTTCCCTGACCTTTCCCCGCTCGATTTGTGGAGCGGATTTCGTCATTTGGATGAAAGGCCAGGCCTGAACGCTTTTAAGCTGATTAATCCAGCGCGCTCCCTAAGGCCGCCAGACGTGCCCGGCATACTAATGAGCTCGGCAGAGAGGGGAACCTCTGACTAACCGATGACAGTTTTCCGCAATTTACTAATTGAATTTCCAGGAATTCCTTACTCAAATCTTCGACAAGTGAAGACTTGTTTATTGCCCCAGACAATTGTAAACTGCTGGTTGATACGGATTAACGGCCCATGATATGAGGGGATTTATGGTTGCTCACCTACTGCGGCCGGCCTGGTGGGCGAATCTGGAGCATTGAACCGAACGGGCCGCAGGGCTCGAAAGCAGCACAGGCCAGCAGGCCGAAATGTAAACAAAGTTGACAGACACCACAACACTTTTTGTTTATGGCCATCAAACTGGCAGCGGCAGCTGTTGCCAGACTGGCTGGCTGGCTGCCTGCCCGCTGCGTGTGGGTCGGGCTTGGGGCTCACCTTCAAGTGGATTTGTGGCATGCAAATTGGCATCACTTTCGGCTTGACACACATACCAAGTGGCTGGCCAGAAGGAACGGCCGCGGACTGTGGCCAAGTCAACAAAACGAAATGAAACCGAAACGGGCCCCGGGCATTTGGAAGGTCACTTGCCGCTGTGGGCTGATATCAGGTTACTTGGGCTATGCCCCCACCACTGTCGCCCTGCAAGGCGACTTAAATATTTGGTGTGAGTTTCCAAAACTGGCTTGCTGGCTTGAGGGCTGGGGCGCGATAAGACATCGATCGGGGGCTCAGTTGGGGGATCTTAAAGTATTTATTGCCAGACAAACAAACAAACCTGCCTTCGTATCGCTTGTCGGCGATCTTGAAATTTGGAAGGGGTTTACGGATAAGTTATGTTTGCGTATTACCTTTGGGAGCTGCCTCAGGTGATCTGATCTGGCGATGTTTACTTGCACTCGCGCGATAAGAAATGAAGTGCAACTTGCCTGCCTAAGTGGTTTTTTTATAGTCGGAAGGAAATAACGCGCGGTTTTGATAATTTTTCAATGTTAAATAAATTTAATTAAACTAAAAGAACCTGCGGCCACTGATTTCGCAAAACAGAACGATAACAATCGATAGCACCGATCTCAATTGCTTATGGGTTGCCACGGAGTTTTTTTAATTGAGTGCTTAGTCGTCTTCTGGTTTCCAAAGAGACTTTTACGGCAGCACAGATCAATATTACGTCGGTTAAAATTATTATAAAGAAGAGCTAATGATGTAATAGGTTGTTGTAAAATAAACTCTGCCGCTAGCTGAAAGCGATAACTTCGAGCTCATCAAATACAAATCGATAACGGCCATATGGATTCCCATTGGCTGCCGAACGGACTTAATAGCATTTTACTAACTTTAAAACTTTTTTAATGGTTGAAAGAAGACAAGACAAAAGTTATAAATTAAATTGAAGTGATCTATTGCAAACGATGGCGACAGCGGCCATCTCTGCATTTATCGTTCTATCGGTTTACAAATGTAAACAAACCGCGGCCAGAAAACTGTTGCTTTTTTTCGCGAAGAATTTGGTTGTTTGGGAGCCCAAAAAACAGCTGACTGGCACTTTTAAAATCCAAAGACGATCTATTTCATTGCAAACATTGCATGCCCGCCTGAAACGCTCCAAAAATTCCACCAACTGGGCATTCCAAGCCAAAGCAATCGATGCGTCGCTGCCTTCTCTCCGCCTCTCCGATTGTCTTTGCATATGCGAATTGGCAAACGACGACGGACGACTCGTCAATTGCTATAAACAACGTCGGTATTGACGACTTGCCAGAGACGCCGTAGGCACGCCTTTTTTTAAAAAAGTGTTTTTTTTCTAGTCTCTAACCTTCGCCATAGTGACGTGTTGACGACTTCTAAGTCGCCCCTCGACCAAGTGACGAGAGTGCGAGCAAACAACAGCAGAAATTCTGTAAGCTCGCCTCACCAAAGTGATTGCAAAATGACATCAGCGTTGGGAACAAAAGCAAAACTAAAACAACACAAAAAGCAACCGAAAAACGACGAGGCTCCCCAAACTAACAGCTGAGAAATCGGCAGGTTGTGGTGGCTTTTGGCTAATTAGGAATTTCTTCTTTTCCACCCCACAGACAACCCGGGAGGGCGAATGACTTAAACGTTTTGTTTTCTGCGGTTTGGGTAATCCAAAACCGATTAAATCGAAGCTGATTGATGGTCTAATCTTTGCGGTTGCAAAGGAAATGCCACAAGCCACAGGCTCCGGTTACCGATC
Source organism: Lissocephala sabroskyi (assembly GCA_037075105.1). Taxonomy (NCBI): domain Eukaryota; kingdom Metazoa; phylum Arthropoda; class Insecta; order Diptera; family Drosophilidae; genus Lissocephala; species Lissocephala sabroskyi. The sequence continues at coordinate 5,600 of JBAMCP010001470.1, forward strand.
ATCGGCAGCTCCAATGGCTCCTTGAAATTCTTGTAGACAAATCCTGTCTTGGTTTCCCCACAAAACTGGCTGCTCGACTCCCACAACTGTGCCACGGTGGCAACCGACTTTTCCTCTCACTGGCAGTCGCTCGGTTGCGAATCTGATTACGCAGCCAGCTGGTCGTAAAGTAAAGCAACCGATTTCCAATTACCATATCCCCCTTTGGCCCTCGCCAGTTGGCAATTATCCCAAGCACTCCCCCCGCAATTTGCAATGCAAAAAAGCAACAACTTTTAACTGCGACGCAATTGACGAGCGACGGGCGAGCGCCGTTTGTTGGATCCTCGGATCGTTGGTGTTTCAAATTTTTTTTATCGATTTAACAGCGAAAGTTTTTCCACCCAAAGAACCTCAAATTGGTAACATGACACGCGTTGGCCGCCGCACCCTGACAACCGGCAGCCGCCCCCCGCCTAGTGGACGACGGGCAAGCGACCTTCGGCTGGCCCGGCCCGGCGGAGTGGCTGTTGTGCCCGGCGTGGTTGCCATGGCAAAGGCCAATTCCACCGGCCAAAAAACAAACGTTAAAGGGATTTCGTGGTAATTACGCGGCGTTTTGATGGCCCCTTTGCATGCAAGAATTGGAAACTCCAAAGCTCTGGCGGGTTTATGTGTCTGCTGCTCGGATATCGTATTATTCATGTCTTCTATCTTATCTCGTTGCGGGTAAGATAAATAAACCCAAGGCTTCTTCTTCCTCCCAGCAGAAAATTCTGTAGAATTCCGAAATCGATATTTCGCTTATGCTGAAATCGGGGCTGGGGGTGCTAATCTGGCCCATAAAACTTATCGAAAGGGGCTCCCTGGCTGCCGTTCTGGGGTTCAATGGGGGCGACCAATTACCTGCTAATATGGACGGCGGTTTCAATGGCAACCACTCAAAATTAAACACTCAACTGCATTTTACTTTTATTTTCATTTTTCACGCACACACACTCGTCGATCAATCGATACGTTTTTTTATCAGTGACCCTCGGCGGCACTTGTGGTCTTTTTTGGGATATTCGATATTTTGTTTTTCTGATAAGCTCGGGGGACGCGGCGAAGACGCTGACGTTCGTCCAGTTTGTCTAACGGACGCGAGACAAATGAACGCGGCTCGAAAATTTCGAACGTAACCGACGTTGTCGCGGCTGCCGTCGCCGTCGCAGCCGCTGCCTGCGTCGCAGTCACTGGCGCAGTCACAGTTGCGGTCGCTGCCGCTGCCGGCTTCGCAATCGGTTTGTGTTATCGTCATCGTCAGCTGTGCGTTGCGTTGGTGGTGCTGCCGGCGTCGCTGCTGCTGCTGCTTTTTGTAATTCTTTTCGTTGTTTTATTTTGGCAACACCGGTTTTTCGTTTGTATTCCATAAAGTAAAGCTGGTTGCATATTTTATTATTTTATATTGGACTGCGTAGCTTTTCGATGACATTTTTCGTCGTTGTTGCTGTCTGTTATTGTTGTTGTTGGTGCTGGGGGCATTGCAATCTCAGCTTTGTCTCATTTCGCGTGGGTGTTGTGACTTTTTTGGGCTTTCATTGTTGTTTATACGAATCACGAAGTGGTTGTTGTTGCAGTGGTTGTTGTTACCACAAGCAACTGTTGTTGTTGCAACGATCGACTTATCATAGCCTTAGAAATCGAAAAGGATTAATTATCCTAAGAGCTTCAAACTGCGTCACCTGATTGCTATCAGGCCAATTGTTGCTGCTTCCGTCGCTGTCGATTGTTGGTGGCTTAATTGCTGCTGTGGGTGTAGTGGTCGTTGTTGTTGCTGTCGTCGGTGTAATTGCTGTTGCTGCAAGTGTTGGTTTCGATGTTGTCAAGCGACTTATTGCTGCTGGCCAATTCTGTTGATTCGATTCAAATTCCAAACCTCTTCCTTAGGGCCACCTGGCGTCCTTTTCGTTGCTGCCGGTGGTGGCTGTTGTTGTTGTTGCTGCTACTTCGTCTTTTCTATTTTTACCCACTGCTGGCTGGGCTGAAATTAAGATGCCAACACTTCGGAAAGGCTGCTCATTTGACACCTTTGGCAATCCACAAAATGAATGGGCCGCCTTTGTCAACCGCTGCCCCTTCCACTGATCAGCTGCAATTTGAAATAAATGCTTCCGCCGCCGAAATTAACATAAATTCAAAAGGCACCAGCACCACTGCCACCGACAATAGGCAGGAAGTGGGCGTGCCAAACGACAGAGGCCAAGACAACTAAATTAAAACGCCGACGCGTGGCCAAAAGACACCCCCACCCCTCCGCAACTCACACCGATAGTGGTGGCAACTCTGCTACCTACCTGCAATTAAGGTATCGAAAGTTGAGTACTTTTATCGAAGGGAAAGTTTGCTATTGCCATGAAACAGATCGATTGGTTCTTTTTTCGATATAAATATATTTCTATTTATTCATTCACACAGGCACACAAAAATACAAATACAAGAAATTACAATAACAATTGAAATGTAGTGCAGTAAATGCATTAAATTTCTTAAACTCTGCAATGCGATAATAAAAACGATTTTTCTCTTTTGTACCCTCGATTACAATCGATTAATTCTTCATTTGGTGGGGGAAAATGTTTACTTGGTGGGCGTGTAGTACATGGAGTGCAAGAATAAACGAGTCACATCGCCAATAACCGAGCGATCCGGCACACTCTGGGCCACGCCGTACAAGGCCATTTTGCCCTCAACCGGTTGGCCAGGATCCTTCATGATCTCAGCCGTGCAGCTGCGGACATCGGCCAGGAACTTATCGGCCACTCCGGGCGCAGTGTGCATGTCCGTAACGCAAATGTGAATGCTAAGAAGACAGAATTAATTTTGTGCTTAACTTTTAAGATTGCCCCACTCACCCCGAGGGGAACTGCAGGGCATTCAGGTTCCAGCCTTTCTTGCAGAGCGCATCCGACAGACGGAAAATGTCAAAGACCTTGGAGCCCATGGCAATCACCGAAGTGGCTGGCTTGCCAAACACAAAAATGCCGTCCACCTGGCGCACTCTAAAAGATTAATCATTGAGTTTTAAAGGAAATCAGAAATCCTTGTCTTCGGCTCACCCCTGCTCGATGTAGCGGGCGGTGTCCACAATCCTCTTGGTGGCCGCCAAGTAGCCCTCGTGGCCAAAGCTCATCATGGTGGCCCAGCAGGCGGCAATAATGCCGCCAGCCCGGGAGCCATTCACCGTGGGCGAGCCGTAGACGCCGCCAGGCCAGTCCGTGGTCACGGTGAACTGGTGATCCTTAAACTTCTTATGCGAATACAGGATCACCGAGGAGCCCTTCGGGGCGAAGCCATACTTGTGGGTGTCGGCGGAGATGCTCGTCACGCCCTTCACAGCAAAGTCGAAGGGCCGGAGCGAGTAGCCGGCATTGCGCACCAGAGCCACCACAAAGCTGCCCAGACAGGCGTCCACATGCACGGGGATGTTGTGCTTGACGCCCAAGGCGGCTATGGCCTCGATGTCGTCGATGGTTCCATACGGGAAGTTGGGGGCCGAGCCAACCAACTGAAAAGGCAACAGAACATTTATAAATAAAAGCACAAATTGGCTGACTTCTCCTTGACCCACCAGAATTGTGTTCCTGTTGATGGCGCGCTTGAACTGCTGGATGTCCACTTCAAAAGTCTCGGGATCGACGTCCACGTAGTTCACGTGGATATTGAAGTACTGGCCGCCCTTGTCGAAGGCCGCATGGGCGGTCCTGGGGGCCACGATGTTCGGCCGGCGGATGCCCTTGTGCTCGCGGGCAAAGTCCCGATAGGCCTTCATGGCCATGCAGATGGACTCGGTGCCGCCGGTGGTCATCGTCCCGCAGCTCTCATTGTCGCCGTGGAACAGCGAGCAGGCCATGCGCACCACCTCGGCCTCCATTTTGCACACACCAGGGAAGAGATCCGCGTGCAGAGGATTTGTGTAGGAGGCCTTGCCGTAGACCTCCGTCACGAGCTCCACCAGTTCGGGTTTGTAGGCGTAGACGGCGCCAGAGACGCGTCCGTCCCGCCAGTCGTAGTGGCCGGTCTTCAGGTGATCGTCGACCAGGGCCAGGATCTGCTCTTTGGTCAGACCCTTTTCGGGCAGCTCCAGGGAGTAGCTGAGGTGGCTGTTGTGCTTGATCATGTCGGATTGGAAGCCATCGCGGGCCTTGGTGAGCTCCTCCTCGACTTGGCGGCGGACGGCGGGAATCTTCTGGGCCCAGCGGAAGAACTGCTTCTTGCCGCGGGAATAGAGACCTGGAAGAGGGAGGGAGAGTCAGTAAGTCAGTTGGCTGACTGGCTTATTTTAATAATCGCTCTGGCTTATCGCGGTGATAAAAATTCTGCCACTGGTCAGCCGAGCAACTCCTCGAGTTTATGATTTATGGGAGTTCATCGGTCAGAGTCGGTAATTTTCAGTTAAACTTTTGAAATTGAAATTCCTACGACCCACAAACCCCTTTCTGGGGCTGGTGTGAGTGGCGGAAAGTTCTGATAAACTCCGATAAAGAAAATCATTGCGCTGTCAAATTTTCCGTTGGACTTTCGACTCGAGATCCCAATTTTCTTATGAATAATCGGCTATTTGTGGACAGGCAAATTCGACTCGATAATCTTTGAATAATCTCCGATAAGCCCGGCAGCGATTACAGGGCCCTTGGAAAATGCGAGTGATCGGCAGATCGAAGGATTGTGGGGGTCGAGTTCAAAGTAGAAAGCTGTTGGCGATAAGATTGCTGGTGTGTCTCACTCACTTTCATCCTGATTGATGAACGTCCAGATCCACACAGTGCCCAGCACTGTGGTGGCCGTGATCGTGGCTATTTGCCAGGGCTCCCGGCTGCCGAAGGCCCGGTTAACGCCTTCGGTCACGGACTTGACGCAATCGCTGCCTGAAAATGGTCTCATCGTGGGCTCCACTCCACTCGCTTGGGTACGCTAATTCCTGCTGGCTTCTCCGGGGGGACCACTGGATTTTTGGACTGCACTCGTTCGCTTCAAGCCGATAACTGAGTGCGCGTACTGAAGGCGGGCGGGTTGTCGTGCGGTTGCGGTTCTTGTTGTTGTCGTTGGCGCGCAGCTAATCGCTCACAAAACGGCATATTACTGATAAAAGTCAAAACGCTGTGAACAAATGAAGCTTTTTAATAAATACCCACACACAGAAATATGCACTCACACTTGCGTACTTACCATCTGATTGCCGTGTGTGTGTTGGTTGGTGGGGGCAATGAAAATAGCAGCCGCTGAAGTAATTGCAACAATAGAAACGGTGACGGTGGATGTGTAACGGGATAAGTAAACGTTGTTGGTGGGTTTGGTAAGCGGTTCAGGTACTTTTGGAAATTTTTAAGTCCAAATAATTGCAAGCATTTGCATAGTACTTGGGCAAACTGCAATTGCTGCTCATATCGTTATCGAAGCCTATCGATTTCTTTTGGTTGGAAGGCGGAATATTTGAATTTAAAGCGTCAATACATTGCGAATCAAGGCATTGCGAAAATCCTTGACCAATTTCAAACAAACCAACTCAACTTGTTACAAACGAATTGCCATTTAATTTAAACCTTTCAACTTACAGAAAACAAACTTAAGCGTACAAAAAGCAGTCTATTGGCCGGCCAACTGGGCATCCAACTGCCGCAGATCCACGCCAAGCTCAATAAGTCGCTTCTCCTGCTCCTTGGTGTCCAGGCCGTGCTCCTTGTTGTATTTGTAGTTGACTGTAAGTTGAACTTCTTCCATGCCGCTCACATGGTCATAGAGATTGCCCTCCAGCCGAAGGTCGATGTCGCTCTCCTCGCGCAAATAGCAGAAGTAGAAGAGGAAGATGGCCAGACTCCCGGAGATGACGTAGGGCTGGAACCACAGGGTGTCATCGCTGCCGCCGCTGCGCGTGTCTTTGGCCCGCCAGGTGGCCGCTTGGCTGCCAAAGAACTTAATAGGCTCGTTGCTGATGGGCTCCTCTCCCGGTTTGCCGGACGGGACTTTCTGGGCGAAGTGGCGTGGGGCGGTCGCCACAACAGGCGGCGAAATCGGCCTACAAGGGAAAGTGGCATATTTATATAATTGAATAAATAGGCAGAAGTTAGTTTAACTCACTTAATCAGCCTTGATTTGGTCAGGACTCGCAGCATTTTGTATTATTTCTCTTTTTATGCTTAACTTTAAGAAACGCTAGGAAATTTCATAACAACGCCGAATCAGCTGGTGCACTTGCCCGGCGATGTCGATAACTTGGGACAAGCAGTTCGAATCCAAAGTTGCCCTGTTGTTGTCGGAATATTTTTTCTTCTTTTTCGCATTTGTCTGCATTTATTCAACGAAAATGGCAGAAGAACAAATTTATTTCACTAGCTAAAAGTTGATTAACACAATTCTTTTTACAAAAATCGACACTGGTATTCTCGCCTTTCTATCGATAACGTGGGACAGCCAGCTGTTATCTGAGGCAGCCCTGTTCTCTCTTGCACGTGTGTGAGGAGTAAACACGCGCTAAGTATTTGGTTTTTTATTTAATTTTCACAAGAAAAATGGGTGCCACAAAGAATATGGACTTAATTGGCACCATAGAAGACGATGCTGAGGTGGAGAACCTCTCCGAGGACTCAGATGCCGAAGTGGAGGTAAGCCACCCACAACCATTTTATGCCGCTTCTCATCTAAAATTTGCTTCAGTATCAACCCACAAAACTGCGGCATAAAAAAGTCACAGAGTTCGAAAAGGGCTTCGAGTTTGTCTCATCCGTGAAGGAATACAATCAGGACACCTGGGATGACCTAATGAAGTACGTCAAGCGCAAGGCCCGCACAAAAACCGACGACAAAATCGCCGCCCGCCTCCAGCAACGCGGCGGCCCCGAGGCTGTGAATCCCGTCGACGACAGCGACGACGAGATCGCCTTGTCCGACGACGAACTCAAGCACGACAACCTCCGACTCCGCGAAAAGAAACAGATCAAAAACAAAAAGAAAAAACCCACTGAAAACGACGACGACGAAGACGAAGGCGAGAAAATGCAGTTCGACGAGAGCGTCGAGGGCAACGACCAAATCACCTCCTTCTACCAAATGAACCTCTCCCGTCCCCTCATGCGGGCCATCGGCGTCCTCGGCTACATCTACCCCACGCCCATCCAGGCCTCCACCATCCCCGTGGCCCTGCTGGGCCGCGACATTTGCGGCTGCGCAGCCACCGGCACCGGCAAGACGGCTGCCTACATGCTGCCCACAGTGGAGCGCCTGCTCTACCGCCCACTGAACAACAAGGCCATCACCCGGGTCCTGGTGCTGGTGCCCACCCGTGAGCTGGGCGCCCAGGTCTACCAGGTGACCAAGCAGCTGTGCCAGTTCACCACCATCGATGTGGGCCTGGCCATTGGCGGCCTGGACGTGAAGGCCCAGGAGGCGGTGCTGCGGCAGAATCCCGATGTGGTCATTGCCACGCCCGGGCGACTGATCGACCACATCAAGAACACCCCGAGCTTCAGCCTGGACTCCATCGAGGTGAGTGAAGGCATCGGCACCTCAGAGTGTGGCCTTCTTTTCCTGATGAATTTCCATCCTTGCGCTCTGAGCCCTTCGGGCCAAGAGGACAATTTCTGGTACTTGCGGCTGTTGAGCAGCTGCAAGCTGAGGCAATCTTATCCTTTCTTCGGCTCTAACTGAATCATTGAGATATTGATTGGGTTTTTCCCTGCAGGTGCTGATTCTGGACGAGGCGGATCGCATGCTGGACGAGTATTTCGCCGAGCAGATGAAGGAGATCATCAACTCCTGCTCGAAGTCCCGCCAGACGATGCTCTTCTCGGCCACCATGAGCGAGCAGGTCAAGGACCTGGCCGCCGTCTCCCTGGACAAGCCCGTCAAGGTCTTCGTCAACAACAACCAGCAAGTGGCCTTCAACCTGCGGCAGGAGTTCATCCGCATTCGCGAGGACAAGGAGGGCGACCGCGAGCCCATCCTGGCCAGCCTGATCTGCCGCACCTTCCACGACCACTGCATGGTCTTTGTGCAGACCAAAAAGCAGGCCCATCGTCTCCACATCCTGCTGGGCCTGCTGGGCGTACGGGCCGGCGAGCTGCACGGCAATTTGACCCAGCAGCAGCGTCTGGAGTCCTTGAAGAAGTTCAAGGAGGAGCAGATCGATGTCCTGATAGCCACCGACGTGGCTGCCCGTGGCCTGGACATTGTGGGCGTGAAGACGGTCATCAACTTCGTGATGCCCATCACCACGGAGCATTACATCCATCGTGTGGGGCGCACGGCGCGTGCGGGGCGGGCTGGCATTTCGGTGTCCTTGGCTGGCGAGAAGGAGCGCAAAATTGTCAAGGACATCATCAAGAACGCGGAGAACAGCGTCAAGAACCGCATTATCCCACCCGAGATTATCGAGAAATACCGCAACAAGCTGACGGCCCTCGAGCCGGAAATCCGTAAGATCGCCTGAGACTTGCTGAGTTTCCCAATTGAATTTGGTTTCCTTTGCAGAGAACATCTTGGACGAGGAGCAGGCGGAGCGGCAGTTGGCCAAGACCGAGCAGCAGTTGTCGAAAACGGAGCGGAAGCTGCTCGGCCAACCCAACGAGCGGCGCGATTGGTTCCAAACAAGGAAGCAGCGCGAGGAGGAGAAGGCTCGGCTGGCCTTGACGCCCGCTGAGGAGGCCGGCAAGGGCAAGGGCGGCAGAGGGGCTAAGGCGGCTGGTAAGCGCAAGCGGCCTGAATACGGCGGCGACGGCGAGGACGGCCCGCCCGTGAAGGAGCTGGAGGCCAAGCGCCAGAAGAAGAAGAAGGAGGAGCCCAAGAAGAAGACCCCCGAGCAGCTGGCCAAGGAGCGGGCCATGAAGGAGATCGAGAAGGTGTCGCTGGTGCGCGCCAAGATGGCCAAGTTGAAGAAGCGGCCGGGCAAACTGGGGGCCGTGACCGAGACCAGCAGACAGGGCAGCGGGGCCGGTGGAAAGGCCAAGCGACGCGGTGGCCTGTCGGCCTTTACCAACGATTTGACCGATGTGAGCCGCAGCGGGGCTTTGAGATTGAGGTAGGTGGAGGATACAAAGATTGAAATAAGATTATTAATGTGATATTTGCAGATCGGAGGCGAATCGGCACAAGAAAATGACGAAGATCGCAGCCAAGAAGAAGGCAAGCAGCGTGAAGTTGACCAACAAGGCGGGCAAAAACAAATTCAACAAGGGCAAGAGCTTTGGAGGGCCGCGTTACTCAAAGAAGGACAAGAAGAAATAAGAAACCCCGACTTTTTGTTAACTAAAATAGAAATAGGCGAATAAATGTAAATTGAATCAAAAACTGGCGGAAATTTATCGATAACGCGATAGTTTCAAAACAGCAGAGCCAACCAGACCTGCCAACTCGCTATGCTTTTTGCATAAAATACTTTAAAATTTCGGGAAATCCTTGCGCTCTCTTAATTTCCTTAGCTTTATAGATTTTTAAATAAATTCAAACTACCAACTGTTTGGTAGCATTCTGTTGTTTCAGCATAAGTGTCCGCTGTTACGTAACAGTGCTCCTCTTGAGAATGTTAATCAGGGTTGATTTTTGGGAAAAAATTCCCTTCTTCGCACACTTGCTTTTCTGTTTTGTTTTCGTTGAGGGCTTTTGGGAATTCGCGTGCCTTTTTTCTTTAGTTTCAAGCAATAAAATTGCATTTAAACACCATAAGAATGACGAAATCGAACTGCAAGTACGGCCCACCGCCCGATTCCGACTCCGATCAGAGCTCCTACGACGGCTTCTACTTCGACGAGGACACCCCGGTGAGCCCCTTTGTTGTTGTTTTCTAGGGCTCCACTGACGTCTTTCGATTACAGAAAAAGCGCAGCCAGCCGAACGCCTACGTGAGCCGCGACCAGCAGCTCTACGATTCCCTCATCGAAGGCGACCTGCAGAAGATGAAAGCCGAGATCGCCCACCTCAATTTCCCCGTGGACGACTGCGTCCGCGGCGGCTACACAATGCTCATGCACGCCTGCAACGAGGGCTACTACGAGATGGCCAAGTACCTGATCAAAGAACTAAAAGCCAACGTCAACCGCCAGGTGGACTCGGTGATGCCGCTGATGCTGGCCTGCGACTGCCGCCGCTCCGATCCGGTGGTGGCGGAGCGGATTGTGCGGCTGCTCCTGGACCACAACGCGGTCATCAATGTGTCCGACAAATACGGAATGACGCCTTTTATGCTGGCCTGCCGCAACGGCTTCACCAGCGTCGTGCGGCTGCTGATCAAGGACGTCTCCTTCGACGCGGTGGACAACCAGGGATGCACGCCCATTTTCCATGCCATCGAGAAGAACCGCATGGAGATTGTCAAGCTGCTGGTGGAGGCGGGCGTGAATGCCAACATAGCCAACAACAAGGGCTACACGCCGACTCAGGTGGCCGAGTTTCATGGCTTCTACGATTTGCTGGAGTTCCTGCCGCGCCTGCAGGAGAAGTATTTGGTGCCGACGCATTTTCTGGGCTACAGCTCCTTGCAGGACCACATTCCGCGGATCTTCTTGAAGACCGACTGCCCCGAGTATTTCCAGGAGCTGAATGCCATTCTCCATTCGCTGAACATGCAGAATCTCGTGGAATTTTTCGCCAAGGGGCGAGTTTCTCTGGCCGAATTCCTCACCATGGACGACGCCAAAATGCGTGAACTCGGCATCGCCCTGCCCATTTTCCGCACCAAGCTGCTCAAGGGCATCTTGGAGTGAGTCTAAAAGGCATTTCCCAATTATTTTGATTTTAATATTTCTTTTTTTTTAGCTTCCATTTGCATCACTGGTCGAAGAAGTCGATTGCCCGCACCCGCAAGGAGGGAGCGGAAAAGTAAGTTCCGTTGATTTGAATCTTTGGAGTTGCTGATTTTCTTTTTGCAGCTTCTATGAGATCCTGATGATCACTGCCAATCACCTGCAGCACTTGGTTATCATCCAGTCCTCCCTGCGCTTCATAATCAGCAACCGCTTGGCCGGCAACTTGGGCGAAGTCTCCGAGACGCAGCTGGCCAAGTTCCAAAGCAATCTCAAGGCATATCGCGGCGTCATTGGCGATCTCAACAAGACGGTGAAATACGTGAGATGTCCTTCCTTTTTCTATTGTCTCTGTGCTCATGTTTCCCTCTTCCAGTTGGCCTCGTTCAGTCCGCCGAAGAACATCCTGCACATTGACTACAACGAGTATTTGGCGGAGCGTAAGCGGCTCAAAGTTCGTCGCTATTTCAAGTACACAACTTTGATTTTGGGCATTTCGATGTTCGTGTGCCTCAAGTGCAAAGTGTTCAGCTAAACGCACAAAGAGAAGATCTCAAAACAATTTATTTGCCATTTTAGTTTTTCATCACGAGTACAAAACGTCAACGAAAACGTTCCTTATTTCCATTTCGAACAGAATTTTCGAAAGAAACTCTTAATTTAGTTAACACAAACATATGAATCAAAATAATCATAGCTTTTAAATGTTAAATGTTGAACGCTTAACAAAACTCTATTGAAATCGTTGAATATTGAAATTAATAAACTATAAAAATGTTCAAAGCCCGCGCCATCCCTGAAATCGATAACTATCGGTTCTCTGCTATCAGCTGGGTGGAAGTGTTTTTGTTATCGGTCGTGTGCTCGCGCATTTTGTTTATTTTGTTAAAAACAAGACGAGTTGAGGGTTTTAAAAGAATCACAAACATTTCTTTAAAATATTTTAAGGTTCCCTTTGTCAAAAGGAAGTCCAAGCCGAAGGCCCGCCATCAAACGGCCAAGGGCTTCGATTCCTCAAGGCTTCAAATCACGAAACACTTTTAGTTAAGATCCGGCTGGCGGAATCGAGTGACCCGCTCGGCATTCTTCACATGCTCCTTGAGCAGCTTCATAATCTCCGTGTCGTATTCAGCCGGCGTGGGCTTCACATCCGTCGCCCAATAGTAAATATCCCAATCGTTGCTCACCCCGTTAATCAGCTGATCATACAGGGCCGTCTGCTCGGCCGTGAAGTCCTTCAAGTATTTGGCCGCAAAGGTGCTCAGCAGCAGGTCATTTTCCAGCATGCCACGCTTACGCGATTGATACAAAAGACTGAGAGAAGATAAGACTCAATCAATCGGAGAGGAGTGACCGCCGGAGGCTGCTTACCGTTGCTTGCGGGTGGCGAGGGGCTCATTTGGGCGCGCCGGGTACTCGGGCACCGGCAGGTAGTCCGGATCATCGTAATCCACAATCACGTCGCTAATGGGGGCCGCAAATGGGGGGACGCTGGCCGATTTGCCGGCGGAGGCATTGCGTGTCCAGGGCAAGAACAACGAACGGTAAATGTCACGTGTCAGCTGGGGGAAAAGTGGAATAGATGCAAAATGCATTTTGATGCAATTACGCAATGCACTTGACTCACCGCGAGTTGGCGGAACATCGTATATAGTTAGGAATTTAATGTGTTCTTTGATGAGAATATACAGAACAGGATCCGGATGACAGGAAACACTTTAAATTTGTTTAATTTTTTATTTTAAAGCAGCAAAAGTTTGACGGTTGAAACGCCGACTGTTTGGCGCCGGAAACAGAGCTGCCAGCTTCACGTTCAATTTCGATAATAAAAAAATTAACTCGTTTGAGAGGAAACCGTGTGTATATTCAAATTGAAAATAAAATATAAAAATGCAGGCTAAATGCCTTAAATTCAAATTGACTAGAATCACCCAGAGCTGTCACCTGACTCGCAGAATAGAGTTCCCACCAAATACAGGGCTGCAACTGATAGTTATTCCCTGAACAAGTTCGTTGGCGGAACTAACTCCCGCGGAACCAACGCATCTCTTCAGTCTCTCTTCAGAATCGGTAGCGTGCGGTTGTTTCGCGGTCGGACGATGCCGCGTTTGTGTTTAAAAAATACAAGTTTTGTGTTAAAAAAATTATGTGAAAATCATAATAAATTATGCTAAACGTGCACTAGCACACAAATCCACCCATTCGCCATCACCATACCGCCAATCCAATTCATTTTAAAATAGAACGCAATTCTCGTCAATTCGCCGCCCGCTCGTCCGTGTGACTGTGTGAGTGTCGCCTGCTGCATGCACTGCCGCCTGCATGCAAGCGTTTCTGTGTGTGTGTGTGTCCTGTGCGTTGGTGTTTGTTATTCGCGCGGCAAATGAAGAGAAATAAAAGAAAAATCTCCTGCCAAATATTTCTCTAAAATGTGAGAAAATTGCAATTAAAAGAAAAGTGTTTTTAAAAGAAATATAAAAAAAAAAAACGGCCTAGGCAACGCAGCCTAAGTGTCCGTGTGTCCGTGTGTGTGTGTTTGTTTTGTTTTTGGTGTGAGAGCGGCAACAACAACAACAAGAGCAACCGGTGAACAGCAAAGCCGCCACCCCGCCTCCCCCCACCGTTTTCGGGCAACAATGCCGGCATTTTCGAATTTCTGGCCTTTGTTGTTGCTGCCGCTGCTGGTGGCGGGGCCCTCGGATGGCCGCATGGCCGTCGAGCTACAGGAGGCCATGCGGGCGACGAGGACAACGCCGACGCCGACGACAACTTTGGTGCCGTTAACTGAGAAAGGTAAGTGCAATAACCTTCCCCCACCCCCCACGCTGGCCTTGGCTCTTTTGTTTTTGTTATGCAAATTCCTGGCCATTTCTTTGTTGTTGTTGGTGTTAAAAATACTCACAGTGAAATTGGCGCATTGCCTGTTTGCGGACTTTCCGCTGCTCTTTTTCAAGCCGCCCAGCTGATCTGCGAGAGAGCGAGATAGAAATACAAATCAAAGCAGGGGGAGAAATGTCAACCCTGCTTGGGCCTTGCGTTAAGTTGGCTGCGGTTGGTCAGCTTCGTTGAGTTTTGTTTTCATTGGGTGGAGGGGAGGGGGGGGGAAGGGGCTGGCGATCAACAGCGAAATTACCGTTTCCTTATTTACAAGGCGAGGCAGCGGCAGGCAGTGGGTGCGGGAGGGGGAGGGGGTGTGCTGTGGCTTTTTGTTGATCTTTCAATTTTGTGGGTGCAGCAGGCGCGGAATGACAGTCAATCAATCAATTTAATTTTATGCAACGAACGAAGGCGGCAATTGTGTGAGAGGGGGGGGGGTGGTCGCTTCATATTGAAATTGAAAGCGAATAGTTGAAGCTTAAATTTTAATTGAAACTAAATTGACGGTTATTTTAATAATTTAAAGAAATAAAAATCCACTAACCCAGATTTTTCCCCCCACCCACAGCAGCTGTCGGGAATTTTTTCCTGTTGGCAACGCCACTTGAAGTGTTGCCGTTCGTCGTTCCGCTTCGGGCTACGCCCTCTTGTCCTGTTCCGTTAAGCGTCCCCCGCCCCCTCCCCTGCATTTGGAATTCATAACGGAAACATAGCGGAAATCGTCCATCAACTTTGTCCCCGCCGGTCGTTTTCATAATTTCAACCGGCAAAGGCCTTCGGGCCTCGTCGACTGGTCACCCTGATCGATTTGGGTGACCAAAGCAAAAAAAAAACACACATCTCCCCGCTTTGCCCCCAGCGACCCACTACGTTTTGTTTTGCAAGCTGTGGTTGTTGATAGAGAGAGAGGGAAGAGAGGAGGGGGGGGGGGGGGGGGTTGAGCTCCCACCCAGCGTCTCTCAAGTTCAAGAGCAAGCGATAACCCGGTGCGGTGGGCTGCCTACCAGCCAATGAGAGCGAGGGAGAGGGAAGAGAACTGGTTTCTATTTTGTGGGGAGACGCAGGCACGCATAGGCGACACACACACACACACACACACGGGGAACACACCTGCTGATGCCCGCGGCCCAGACAAGAAATCAGTTCGGCTCAGCCGTCTCCCCCGCCCCCTGGCAGCATCCGCGTCATCGGCGCTGGCTAACCGGCCCAGCCAACCGGCCGGCTTAAAAACACGCCACCCCCTGCCCCTCCCCCTGGCCGTGTGGTTGAAACTGCCGTTGTTTTTGTTCCTGGTAAATTCCATTCCCCTTGCAAATGCCCTGCCCACTCCCCCAGCCACCCAACCAACCCGCCTCGTGGGGTGGACGGAGAAGGGGGAGCCATGAAATCATTGAATGAAGTTTGCTTCAACTATTTTTATATCCTCTACCTAAAGGTACAAGGGTATAATGTTTGGAGAAATCGTAGACCCCACAAAGTTCTACCCAATATGCTTCGAATGATTAGAGAAATCGATCTAGCCGTGTCCGTCTGTCTGTCTCTCCGTATGGACAAAAGGATCTCAGAGACTATAAGAACTAGAGTAACCAAATTTGGGATTTAGACTCGTTATATCTGCAGGCAGATTAAGTTTATGTTTGTTTTCGATGCCACGCCTCCTTTCCGCCCTTTCGGTCGGTTAAAATAAATATCAAAAATAAATATCAAAATTGAATCATAACTTGAGAGATCTATTTGGATCTGGGTAAAATTAAGAGAAGGACATCGATAGGGAAAGGCAAGAATATTTAACGCGGCTTGTAAGTCCTCAGATTTATTTAGCCCTATGCATGTTCAGGAGATTCAAGTCACACTTCGTGAATCATCATTTTAACTGTTTTTAAGGAATAATAAGATCCATGCCAATCGAGCCACGAGATACCATATTGCTTTGTCATTTTACCCGCATCTCCAGTTTCGTAGTGGCCATTTAAATTGCTAAAGTAAAATCAGAGGATATTAAGAGTTTAAGCTTGTTAACGTATTTAGTTACCAAGTATAGCACTTATAGTACCACCATCCGCCTTGATAATAAGCCGCACAATTTTCACTGAAAACCTCCTCATTGTCTTTATCGAAAGTGCTAAATTGTTGGCCCTCATGGTGGATTAACGAATCTCCAGCATTTCCAAGAAAAGATCCCAGTGATTTTAATTTGTAATTCTCCTCTTCACTACCCACCGTAAAGTTCGAATATCGGGCGTACCGGTTTTTGCCCTGGAAGTCCTCCATATAAATGTAAAGTTGATATCGTTTCTTGGCTGTCATTTTGTGCAGTTTCTCTAAGCCAATCCAAAAATTGGACTTAAGGTCCCCAAAGCCTTCTTTGTAGTCATTCCAATTGCGATTGAAGTCAACAGAGCCATCCACGCGTTGTTGGATTACCAGCCAACCAGGACCGGCAATTTCGGCATTACAG
>JBAMCP010001471.1:0-18891 GCA_037075105.1 Lissocephala sabroskyi
GCCCCGAGGGCCGAATCTCAGTCGACTGTTGACCAGTCAAGGAGCCCACAAAGCGCCTTGATAAACAGCCCAATGGGAGGGAATTGGCTAAATGAGAAGGAGGCCGGAGGAGGCTTGTGCGGCCAGGAACCGAGATTGACTGTAGTGACCCCAAGAAATAATTCAAGTCCTTCAAATGCTTAAACAAAATTAAGTTAAATTACAATTATAGGGATTGAATTTCGTTCTCTATAAGTTCCCTATAATCGTGGTCTTAAAATCGAGTATTAGGTGCTCTTTTTTCTTGGTAAACTTAAGAGCCTCTATGAAATATTTATAACTTGATTATTAAATTTGTTTTGGAAAGAATTTTAATTTTCAAAAATTGTAAGCTTTTCTTTCTTCAGAAATTAAAAAAACCCTCCATACCAAGACATTTATGTCTTATTTCTTTTAATATTTATTTACGAAAAAGTGTTTTTTTAAGACATTTAAGAGCTTTTATGAAATATTTATAACTCAATTCTTTAATTTGTTTTGAAAGAGTTTAAATATTTTTAAAGCTTTGAGTGCTCTTTTTTCTTGGTAAACTTAAGAAACTTTATGAAATATTTATAGCTTGATTATTGAATTTGTTTTGGAAAGAGTTTTAATATTTTTTGAAAGCTTTTTTGGTAAACTTTACCTTTATGAAATATTTAAATCTAAATTCTTTAATTTGTTTCGGAAAGAATTTTAATTTTCAAAAATTGTAAGCTTTTCTTTCTTGGGAAATTTAAAAAACCCTACATAGCAAGACATTTAGGCCTTATTTCTTTTAATATTTATTTACGAAAAAGTTGTTTTTTTAAGACATTTAAGAGCCTTTATGAAATATTTATAACTCAATTCTTTAATTTGCTTTGAATGAGTTATAATATTGTATTTTTCAAGCTTCGAGTGTTTATCTTTCGTGGTAAACTTAAGAACCCCTAAAAAATATTTTTAACTAAATTCATTAATTTGTTTTGAAAAGAGTTTAAATTTTTCTAGAGCTTATAGTGTTTTTTTTTTTTTTTTTTTGAATTGGGAAATTAAAATAGCCCACCATACAAATTGATATATTAATTCTTTTAAAAGATTTATTTATGAAAAAGGTTTTTTTTAAACATTTCAAAAACTAATTTTAAGTATTATTTTTTCCCAGACAAAATAAAAGAATAATTGATTTTTTGACCACATTTAATAAAAAAAAAGTTAAGGAAATAAAAAAAAATAAACCTTTTTATTTTATACTAAAATTGTATTTAATCATATTTTTAATACTTTGAATGCAAAATCAGGCATTTCATACAAAAATTGGTATTTCTAAAGACCTTTATAAAAATTAAATAATGGGAATGAATTAATTCCGTAAAAAAAACATTAAAAGAATGGATTTCCCAGATCTTCTTAAAAAATTAAATAATCAGAAAGAATTAGTTCCGATAACAGAAGAATAGATTTACCAATATCAGAAACTGCAGTTACAAAAAAAATATAATAAAAAATAGAACCCATGAAGTTTTTCTAAATGGAAAAATAAATTTAATTATATTTTTAATACTTTGAATGCAAAATCCAGCATTTCATACGAAAAGGGCTATTTTTAAAGATCTTCAATATCGGAAAGAATTAATACTTTAAACAAGCGTAAAAAGAATAGATTTGCCAATATTATAGAACTCCTTTGCGTTCCCTTTAAAGTCTCAACGAAAAGAGTAACCCAATTAGAGTTATTAACGGTTCCTGGCTGACGACTTGTTGGCCACATATCAACGGCAATTAGCCGGGCTTGTCGGCTGTCGGGGGCCGAGCGATTCCTTAACCGTGGACCTGCAGGCTTGTCACTAACATTGTTAACAGAACCTGACATCGTACAACTCGTGACACACACACACCCACACACAGACCAGCACACTGGTTAGATTGTCACAAATCAGAGAATGTTATATATATACGTATATAGAGAAATATATATAGAGAGAACCGATTTACGAACTTGTGTATGACGAAATGTATCCGAATAAATCTTATCAAAGTGTTTTAATTAAAGGTAAGCAGAGCGGCCGTTGGTTATTTGAAACGCGCGTTTAAGTTTATTCTGCATAAAAAGTACATTATTGAATTTTAATAATTAAAATTGCTGCTGGCGGGAGGCAGCGAAAGGGCCGCCCGCCTGGCTGAAGTTGCGATAAAAAAAGGACAAATTAAACCGAACAGGCAGACGGGAATTTGGGTACGGAAAACAAAAGCGAAACGAGCCGCCAGTCAAGAACAAACAGAGGAAAACAATTGCAGCGCCCAACAAACAAAGCAAAGAACACGCAATTGCATTTCTGAAACGCCAGCGGGCGTGGCATGGATTTCCCTTCGATTGGCTGCCTAGTCGCCTACTGCGCGGACCCCCAGGCCCGTTGCAGGGTCAGAGCCTTGTTGAAGTAGGCGGACCACTCCTCGCGCTCCTCCTTTGTGTCGGCCGACAGGAGATGGCGGACGGTGGTGGTGCGCCCATTGGGCACAATAACGAGCGACTCCTGGTCGGTGTCCAGGGCCGGACGTTGGCATTCCAGCAGCATTGTGTTGAGTCGGGCGCAAATGTCGCGCGGCGCGGTTGTCACTTTCTGCGAAGAGCAGGCATTCAAGTCAATGGAGCCCATGGGGGCCTTCTTCTTCTCGTCGTCCGGATACTTCCAGTAGTTGAGCACGAATCCGTTGAGATAGCACCAGCGCCGGTGCCAGGCCCCGAAGCCGGATATGTCCTCGAACATGGTGAGGAATCCTTTGTACTCCACGCTCACCGACAGCTCGCAGTTCACCTTCATGTGGACCACCCCATCCAAGGGACTTACACCCAAAACCTGCAATGAAAACAGTTCAAGCTCTGCTCGCCGGGTGGAGGGCCTCGCTTACCTGTGTCAGCGTCCAGGTGGTGCGCTGGATTTCCCGCAGCGAGAAGATGGCAAAGCCGTATTGCACCAACTGCGGCGTGCGCACCACATGAGGGCCGGCCGGGCTCTGGACCGGCGGCATGACCAGTCGGTTCTCGCCGCCCTTCTTCTTGGGCGTCTTCACGCCGCCCTTCTTGCTGTTGACATTGATGTGGTACTTGAGCTCGTGGGGCAGCTGATCGCGCTGGGCCAGCATGCCATAAATCTCGAGGGTAATCTGCGGCAGAGCATTAATCATGCGGGGCCCCTAAGGCGGCTGAGTGATGGCCACTTACCCGGAAGTCGGCATAGACGTTGTTCAGCTGCAGGACATCGGGGAACTTAACAGACAGCAGGCCGGGCATGGTGGGCACTGTCTTGGTGGCCAGCACATGCTCGTTGTATTTTAACAGGCACACCAGGTGGTGGCCGGTGATGGTGTTGGTGGCCATTTTGCGCACGTACTCCATGCGCAGGGGTATGGTGATTTCCTTAACCGTCAGCAGGCCCTTCTCCTTGGGCGCGCCCACCGGCCGCAAGCTGTTCTCCACCCTTAGGCGCTGCACTTCGTCCAAACAGGCCTGGCGGCGGTGAGCTAGAAAAAACTTAATAATAATCAACCAATTTGGAAGCTTTTTTGGGTGACTTACTCGCCAGGAGCAGGTAGCGTTCGCCCTCCACAGACTCAGTGGAGCCGGAGAACTCGACGGTGGCAGCGCACAGGTTGAGGGCCTGGCTGGCCTGGCCAATGACCTGCTGCTGCTTGCAGACCTCGTCGAGGAGCTTCTTGATCTTCTCCTGGGCCTGGGCAGCGCCGTTGAGCTCGCGGGCCGACTGGGCAGCATCGCTCTCGTCCTCGTCCGTGGCCTCCTCCACAGCCGAGCTGCCGGCCTGTGGCGAGTCGTACTCCAGTTTGTGGCGGGCCCCGCCCTCCAGGGCCGAGCGCTGGACCTGCTCCTCCCGGCAGATCTTGCGCACGGGCGTGGAACTCGAACTCTGGAAAAAGCACAACAAACGTCAATTGAGTCCAGGGGAAAAGTGAGGCCAACTTACATTGACGTTTTGCTGCTTGCGGTAGAAGCTGACGGTGTGGACCAAAGTGACCAGGTTGTCGTTGTCCTGGTTGACGCTCAGCTCGGACTTGACCGGCTGGGCGCCGCCCAGCAGCGGAGTCTGCACTTCCAAGGCCTCGTGCTCTTGGATGGCCGGGCAGGCCGCAGCCGCCGCCGCCACCCCCGGAGTCTTGCGGAAGGAGAAGCTGTTCGAGGCTGTGGTGCCCTTGCTCTGCGCCGGGGAGTTCAGTTAAAACAAAGAACACAACCAGCAGTAAGGCCACTTACCCCGCAAGACAGGCGGCTATTGTTGGCATCCTCCTCGCTGTCGTCCTCCAGAGCCTCGTCCAGGTAGTCGTCAATGCCCGTGGAGGCCACCGACGAGGAGTTCATCGAGCTGTCCTGCCCGTCGTGGCTGTAGTAGAAGTCCTGGTCGGCATAGCGCACCGTCTGCCAGAGGACACAAATAATGAGAGGACTCTGTGAATTTTTCCACTTACCTTCTTGGCCTGCTGGTGTTCGTTGCGCTGGACCACGTGCATGATCTCCCGGCCGAGGCTGCCGTTGCACATGCCGGCGCTGCTGTCCTCGGTCTGCGACTGGTCGACCTCCTCGTCGTCGTGCGGCACCTCGGACTCTTCCATGTAACTACGAATCATACAGAGATTAAGGGCGGTTAGTTTGGCAAGCAGTTTATTGGTGTGGCGGCAGAAATAAAGCTACGGATCTTAAGTTTTCTAAGGCGGCGCGGTTCAGTCTCAGTCTCCCCTAGTCTAAATTTGGGCTACGTTACTCGATGCAGAGCATAAACAAAAGGCAGGAGTAAAATTTGTCTGCACACCTGTCGATCTCCTCGTCCTGGTCGGTGCCGTCCGTGGCCGAGGCCGTCACCGTGGCGCAGCAGTTGTCGTCGCTCGAGTCCAAGTCCGACAGCGCCGGGTACAGCCGGTGGGCCGTGCCTATGGTGGCCGTGGGCGGGGACTTGCGGGCCCGCTTCGAGTCCTCGTCAATTGATTCACCTAGAGGAAAATGCCGGGTTAAGCTGGCCAAATCAAAGGCTTGGTTGGCTTACATGAGTGGCGCTTGCTGCTGGCCAAGGCAGCGGCTCCCAGCAGTCCGGCAATGGGCGGCGGTGGAGGCGGTGGCATGGGCCGTGCTGCCTTCTGGCCGGGGGCGGGGGCCAGCAGCTCCTTCTGCTTGTTGAAGCGCTGGGCAATGATTTGCATGTCCTCCTGGCGCTGCCGGTCAATGTCCTTAATGCGGCTCTCGGCCGAGGACTGCGCGTTGGCCACCAAGGCAGCCACCTTGTCGCGCAGCGAGCTCTCGGCCTTCGGCTTGGCCAGGTTCGTGGCCGCTGCAGCCGTCACCGGATGCACAGGCGATGCGTGGGCTGGCCAACAATAAAACAATAAAAACCACAAGTTCAATGGGGTTGGCGGGCTTACCTTTGGGTTCCTCTGGCCTGATCTGGCTGAGGGTGGGCGCCGAGGCTATGGGAGCCTTGGGCAGCACGGCCTTGGCCCCGCCGGCCTCGAAGAGTTTCATGCGCTCCTTAAGCGACAGCTCGCAGGGGTCCTTCTGCGGGCGTTGCGGGCCCGGCTGCCCCGCCGAGGAGGCCTTGTTCTCGAAAATAGCCGCCCGGCCGGAGACCAAGCCCGACTTGACTGCCTGGGGAGCCGGGGGGGCTGGAGGCCTCTCGGCCGCTGTTGAAGTGCTGAAGGTTTTGGCCACTTGACTGACCGTCGAGGATTTCTCCGGCACCGGCGGCTTGGCGGGCGCCCCCACCTCATCTCCCTGTTTGGCGTAATCATAAGTATGTTTAATCGTGGACGACTCGCGGCGTTGAAAACCTTGGGCTTCCAGTGAGCTCAGTACCTTGGGGTCCCATTTCAATTGCTTGGTCTTGTTCATGGCTGGCGCCGCGTCCACTTCGTCTTTTCGCGGCCGCGGGGGCTGAGGGGCCTGAGCTTTCCTGGCCACTTCCACGCCGGCATGCCGGCTGGGCAGGTCGGGTTTGGCGGGCGGAACAACTGCGGCCTGCCCGCTGGGTTTATGCACATCGTGATGCGATGTGTCGTCCTCCCATTGGTTGATGGTGTCGGCCAGGGCGGCCAGCTTACCGAAGCGCTGTTTGCCGCCCTTTCTGGGGCTGGCGGTGGGCAGGTCGTCGTCGCCCGCATGGAACTGGGCCTCCGTGCGGTGGATGGGCGAGGACAGGTCGTCTGTGTTCGAGTAGAGGGCTCCCATGCGCTGCAAGCGGTTGCGTGAGGTGTCGCGCAGACGGGCCAATGGCTGGTTCACAACTTCTGGCTGGGCCTCGCCTGCGTCTTGTTCGTCGTCCGTGATTTCCTGCTCCTGGATCTCAACTTGCACCTAAGCACGAGCGGCGGAATTTAATCACCCCCGCCAGAAACTCTAAGCATAAGAAACTCACCCCAATTGGCTTGTCCGTTGTTATGTTGATTTCGATGCCCATTTCCATGTTCTCCTTGTTGACGGCGGCATAGTGACGCAGCGGCTTGGCGGGCGATGCTTCTAGGTTGGCTTTTTCTAGGACGACAACTTTGCCGACTCCGCTGGTTGCTGAGCTTGGGGCAGCGGGCGGCGGTGGCGGCGGCGGCGTGGCCTTGGCTGCGGAGGCAAAGCCGCTGCTGCTGCTGCTGCTGATGTCGATGTTGGGCTTGGGGGCCAGTGGATATTTGCTGGCATTGCTAATTCCGAGGGCGCGACTGCGCTGTTCGGCCTTTTCAAGCATGCGCTGCGGATGGGGTTCGTGTTTAATGGAATTTCGCAATTTTTTCACCCTGCTTACCTCCGTGAAGGGATCCATTTCCATGGCGTTTGTATTGGCGCGTCAAAAAGAGAAAAATCGCGATGCTGCTGTTTTTGTATTTGTATTGCATGCACTTTATCTGGATTAGGTTTGTTTGGTTGATGTTTTGTTAACGAAATGTAAATGTATATTTTTGTTTTCCTTTTTTTTTTATATTTTCTTATTTTTTTCACTGCGTCCTTTTCAACACAAAGAGCGCGTCGCTTCGTTTTGGTGTTGCTCGTTGGTTTTGAATAAGAGTCGCTATTTCAGCTGCCTAGCAATCGAAAAGATATCGAAACATCGATATGTTTTCGAGAAATTTCCTCGATACATTGAAAAATAATAATTAAAATTAAAAGGGAACCAAAAGAGAGCATATATATTTCGGGTTTAATAATTTTAATTATTAAAACATCTCTTTAAAGACACGAACTGTTTGTTTTTCTGCAAATTTAAAAATTAACGGACGTTTACTGGGCGAATGATTCTGTGCTTCTTCTTGCTACCTCAGCCTAGTGGTGGGCAAGATTATAATAGTCGCCATGGTGAAATTAAATAGAATGAGACGACAGACAATTAATTTTCCTTTAAATAAAATAATAGCATTTGATTTCTCTCTTTTATTTATTTTCATACATAAAGTATAACTTTATGTCGTGTAATTATGTAGCCCTGGACACATTCCACCAGTGTTGCTCTCGCTCGAATATCGATAAGGTTTTGTTTACATTTTTCTTTTTTTCGCTCTCACAAAAAAGATGTCTGAAAACACAATTAATTTCTTATGGAACTGCGCTGATGCCGTCTCCTCACAGACGCACACAGAGCGACTGCTCAAGTCCTACTACGTGTGAGTGGTGTTTTGATTTATTTATATTGCATTTTTAATTAAAAAACTACGTTTCAGAAACACATGCCGGCAGTTGGCTCGACGCAACACTCAGCTTCCTGCCGATGTCTTTGGGAAGGCTCGCATGTGCGAGAAATGCGGCAACAAGTGGAATGATGGCCAATACAAGCTCAATTTAAAGCCCCAGATCATAAAAGAGACAGCCAGACGAAGAAAGTTAATAGCAAAATTAGAGGAGGCCCAGGCGAAGAATCTGAAGGGCGAACTTACCAGAGGCCAGCGAAATCGCGCCAAGTGGCTGAAAAAACGAATGTGCAGCAAAATCGTAAGTTATATAAAGGTTTTCCTTAACTGTCTATGTTACAATGCTTTGTTAAACTCTTTTAGCAAGTCGACTGCGAGGTGTGCCATCATAAAACGCAGCTGCCGCTGGAGAAACCCAAAAATCGCGCGAAAGAAGCAGCTCCTCCAGAGGAGCCGCCGACGCCCGTTAAGAAGGCAAAGAAAAAGACGAAAAACAAAGACGCCAATGCCGGCTTAAAATTTAAATCAACGCCGCCACCAAAGCCCGTCCAAGTGCCCCAAAAACCACCTGCAGCTGCGCCTTCTGCCGGCAAACAAAAACCCAAAGCGAAACCACCGCAGGCGAAGACAAAACCCGCATCAGCAGGCGCCCCTAAGATCCAATCAAAGACGCAAAAACAAAACGCGCTGCTGCAGCTGGCCGCCCAGCTAAAGTCGCGCGCGACTTTAAACGCCAGCAAACCGCAGCAAAACCGCCTCGAACAGTTCCTCAAGTAGCGCGAGGAAAGCCCACCAACAAACCTTGTTAGTACAATTATGCTGAACGAAAAAAGCCTGTTAATTACATTTAATTGATTGTTTATAAAGAAAATGCCTTAGCAGTTGATTATGAATCAGCCGGTCCAGTGGGACGGGACCCTTTCGACGCGGCTAAAGTCGCTCTGTTGTTGCCGCACGAAATGAAACCTGTTCACCAACTCAAAGCTGGACTTATCAGCGGGAAGGCTCCTCCAATCTCAAGGTTGTTCGATGCGTGCCGGCCCAACAATCTCGCCAGTCTGTTGCCTTGGCCTGCCAATAAGACGGGGAACCATTTTTAATTTATTTTCGTTGCGAACGTTTAATTAAAATTGAGTTGTTTGCCACAGCGCGTCCTTCCTCCTTGTGGCGCGGCCCCAAATATGGCGCGGCAGCAACGGGACAATCGGACAGAGGGATCAGCGAGATTGCCTTTTAAAGAGCCGGGATTGGGTTTCGGGTTAAAAACAATCGGAGCAGCAACGACGACAACCGCGCGGCAGATGCTGCGGCAACATCTGCTCTGGCCCCCGCCCCCGGGCTACTGCTTTCTCGTTGAGTGCGCACATTAGAAGATTTCTGGTTTATGCGGCCGGCCAGCCGAGCCTGTTTAGCCAAAGTCTTGCCTGGTTGTTTGGACCATAAAATATGATATCAGAGGTGCCAGCCAGGGGCGGGCAGGGCGGCTGCCGGGCAGACCGGCCCGTGGGCCGTTCATATCGACAATTTTTGGCAGCCGACTTTACAATGGGCGTGTGCACTTTTCGATTTAACTCCATTGTCAATATTTGATTTATAAGCTGCGTCCCGGTCAGCCGCAGAACCCTGGCAGGCCAATGCTCTTTTTCAGGCAAAGCCGGCGGACCCGCTCTCCCCCTGAGTGACCCAGGAAAAGAGTAAACAAAATTGCCCCACTCGGGGCGCCAATTCAGTGTTCTGGAAAAAGAAAGCCTTCGTGCGGGCGCTCGGGTCCCCCGCTGAGCGAGCAAGAGAGCGAGAGAGAGCCGAGGCGGCGGCCGATCCTCTCTCAGCTGAGTTCGTGTGATTCACGGCCGCCGACAGCTCACAGCAAATGAAGTCGCGCTTGGGCTTTCAGTTGGCCATTGGCAGTCGTGCAGTCGGCGTCTCCCGCTATCGGTATCGCTATCGTTTCGCCATGATAAACGCAGCCAGCGATTGTCTTTCCTCGTCGTCGTCGTTGTTCTGAGCAAGTGCGCGGGCCGGGCTCTGGCGAAAAGGTGTCAACGCAATCGAACGGCCAAGTGTAAGAAAAAGAAATGAAAAACCGGATGCAAAAAAAAAAGACTGAATAATTGATGTATAAGCTGTTTTTCTATGCGAGTGCGTGAGTGGACTGTCTGCCTGGTTGTCCGTAATTGTGCGCTGGACTGGACAGAGGAAATTAAACTGTCGAAAGCGCTCTGTGATTTTTGTGTCTTTCTGGGGAAAATCACCGGAAATGCAGCGCCAGGGACAGCCGACGCCGACACGCCTGCGCAGCCACACGCAACGGGTGACGGGGGGTCGGCCCAGCCGGAAAAGCCTTGCGGAAAATTTCCACAATTCTTAGACCAACTTCAAGTGCAACTCCGAGGCAAACTCGGCAAATCGCAATTACCACGGCCGTAATTCGAGCAGCCCATTTATTTATCGGCCATATTTTATTTTCCACTTTATTGTTTGTTTAGAATTCAAACAAACAAACCCTCCGATCGATCGGCTTCTCCAGATTTCCCTCCGGCCCCAGACACGCGCCAGCTGGCCCGCCCCGCCCATGAGTCATCCATCGGATCCCTGGGCGGACGACCACAATAAAGCCGATTTTACCTCCCTGTACTTGTATGGCATTTAAACCGCAATGCAAACCGCCCCCACCCCCTCGTTTGGATGATTGAAGTCACCACCCCTGGGGGGCCGCGGCCGGCCGGTTGGGCGGTTGTTATTATAATTTGAATTACATAGGAATGAAAAGCGGCCAAAGTAATTTTGTAATAGCATTTAATGCACTCAACTCAAATACATCACGTCATCAACAAAAGCCGGTGGCTGTGGCAAGTTAAACGAAGCGTGCAACCAAAAAAAAAAAAAACGCAAAAAATTGAGCACAAAAATTTCATATTGGATTTCCAGGCGGTTCGATCGGCGTTCGTCGCTTAGAATCCGAAAAGACGCCAGCGCATTTCTGTTTTCAGTATTTTATTTTTAACCACAAGACTCTCTGTGGGGGAGTTTTTTTTGGGGGAAATTAAACAGAAAAGCCGAGCAGTTGCGTGGCAGACGTAAGTCGGTTTTGTGTTGTGTGCCTGTGAAATTCGAAGCTAAACAAAAAATACGAAAACACCCGCGAAACGAGCTCAAAAGTTGGCCTTTGTCAATGCAATGAAATTCATGTGATTCTAAATTTCGATACAGAAAAACGGCAATGATTTTGACAACAAACTGTTAATTGAGTGTCCCCCCCAACCCCCCACACAGATACCAGAGATACTGGGTTAATATCACTACGATCTGAACAATCATTTAAGCAAAAAATGGATCTTAAACGCGCCGAAATCGAACAGTTTCTATTGGGTAAGTAAATCTTAATACCCTCACCCAGGGGAAGGGGTAAACTAGCAGTCATTTATAACAAGAATACAACGGTTAGTTTGGTGGGAACTGAAACTTTTCATTAAATATTAAACTCTCGGTTTGTAGTTGGCGAACAATACTGAAAGGCTGGACGGACTGCCGCGGGCATATAATTTTCTTATACGGCAAAACACACGCACAGACGGGCAAACGGACAGACAGACACGCTCACCACATTAATAACCGGAGAGCGGCATATTGACTCATACTATGCCAAAGACCAAGATTACGGGGCGGTGGGGGGAGGGGTTCTGAGCTCCAGCAAGTTAATGGCAGACTTTAATATGCTTTGTTCTTCTTGTATTGTGCACATTTTATTGAAACCATTTTGGGGGGCAGACAGACGCGCGATCGTTCGTGCGGACAGCCCCAATAAGGTTGCCTACAGTGGAGCCTCGAAAAAACCTGTTAATTGGACGGACGGAAACTTCCCATAGCAGTTTCTTTTATTCAATAAACTGCACTAAATAAACCACAAATAAGTTTACTCAGCGATTCTGACGAAATTCGGAATAAAAACTGCTTGGCAACATGTTGCTAGACTTACGCAACATTTCCGACAGCTGTGGTTGCCTGGAAATGTTGCCAGCCAACTCTACCCAAAGGAAATGTTAGGATTCTCTACTTAACTGTTATTCTTAAGTCTCTGAGCCACTTTCTCGCTTGTTGTTCTTATTGAGGGCCAACTGTGGCTTATTTCGCAAGCCAGTTGTGCGCGCGGCTGCTCGAATTAAACTTTCTTGGCCCCTGCGCCGTCATCGCTTCATCTTAATTTGTACGAATTTCTTGCTTAATTTCTGATTCAATTTCCTTGGCCTCTCCTCGCTGGTTGCCCCACTAATGAGGCAACGGCCTGATCTTTAGCCCAGTGAAATTGTTTTCAATTGCCCCGGCCAATTCCAATCGGCAAGAAAGCCCAGCCAGCAATTTAAATTACTGGAGCACCCAGCCCATCCATATGACTCATTGGGGCAACGCCAAGAAGACAACAATTTAATTGCCCCGCCACTTAAGGCAGCCACCACATATTAAGGCCAATGATGCATATCAAAATTAATAGTCAATAGGCCCGTTCGCATGCATTGAACTCCGAGTCCCTCTTGCAGATGTGCGCGCCCACTTTCGGGCCTCGCTGGAGACGGCCGAGTACGAGAACACCTCGAATCTGTTCCATGTGACGGCGGCCGAGGAGACGGCCCTGCTGCTGGCGCGCTGCGAGCTGCTCCTGGGCCAGTATGCAGACGAGGAGCAGGCCATTAAGTCGACTGGCTGCGGGGACTGTGTCGATAGTAAAATAATCGCAGCCGGGCCGGGCAATGAGACCGGTTGTTATCTGGAAATGTTGTCGTCCTCGTCGACCTGCTCGGCGGGGGCTGGCGGGGCAGCGACGTCCAGGAATTCGCGTGAGTAGCTTCAATCTTGGCTGGATGCTGTGGGTAATTACAGGGACTTAATTGCAGTGTCCGCCTCCCGGGAGTACATCGATTTGGCCAGCACCACGTCAGGCGGCAGCAGCGTTGACAAGGATGCGAAGGAGGATGACCAGCGGCTGTATGACGAGTGCCAGAACCTGCAGGACGAGGAGACCCAAAAGGCCATCGATCTGGAGCTGCTGCCCGTGGTCGACTGCCCCTACGCCGAGCTGCCGGCCGGCCATCTGGCCATCCAGCGGTCCACCAAGTTCGGCCAGCTGCAGCGCATCGAGAAGCGTTTGTTCTTCGACCAGAGCAAGAAGTGCTACTGCGGGATACTCAACGACTGGATGCTGTGCTATGCGGAGGGGCCCACGTCCTGCAGGCCCAGCAGCTTCCTCTATTTGAAGAGCGCGGGCATTGAGATCGAGCACTTCGGGGAGGGCAAGCGGCGGGAGGTTTGCTTTCAAATCAGCACGGCCGATCCCAGCAAGAGGTTCGTCTACCAGGCCGGCAACGAGGTGGATGCCAAAGAGTGGATTCATGCCATCGAGGCGGCCATACGCGGGGACCCGGCCGGCGGCCTCAAGCTGACCAGGAAACTGCCCACTCCCCCCGTCATGAAGAAGGCAGCCTACACGGCCTGCAGCAGCATGGAGCCCATCACCGACAGTATTTACGAGGAGCCCTCGCCGATTTACAGCTGCAGCGAGGCGGGCAGCTCGCCGCCGCGCCTGCCCGAGAAGTCCAACAGCCCCAGCGCCCTGGCCAAGAGATTCGAGTACGACATACCAAAGTGTCCGCCCCTGCCACTGGAACCAGAGCAGCCCACGGAGTTGGCCACAGTTGAGCCTGCGCCTGGCGAACTGAAGCCCCAGCCGCAGCCGTCGAGCCTGCACGGCAGCCTGAAGTTGGACTTCCAGACGAAGGTCAAGACGGTGCACCACGAGCTGTCTAGTCAACTGTCGGTGGGCGGGCCCAGTCCGGAGCGGCTGAACAAGGCCGCCAAGAAGACTTATACGAATGGCAGCAGCTCCGAGTCGGAGATGCTTTCGTTGACCAGTTTGCCGGTGACGCTCAAAGAGCAGAAGAAGCAGAAGCAGAAGGTTCAGGTCCAGGATTGTGATAAATTGGCCAGGAATTGGTTCCTCAGTCGTCTCAACAAAAGCACCGGCCTGGGCACGCGCTCCTCGAACGGCCCCGTGGCCACGTCCACTCCCTCCAATGCCAAATGCAAGCAAAGCGAGAAAGAGAATCTGCTCAACGGCCTCGATCCCGGCGAGGGCGAGGACAACCCCGGCAGCCTCAAGGCCGAGGCCAAGAGCAAAGTCAACATGATCATCCAATCCTTCGAGAGCAGCGGCCATCTGTCCACCATGTTCAGCGTGGAGGCCTTGGCCGCCAATGCTTTGGCCTCGCTCACCTCCTTCTGCGAGGGCGACAGCTGCAACAACTACGAGCCGATTGTGCCCCAGCCGCCCAGCAGCTTCCTCAAGAAAGTGTAGCCTTCGCTCTCATAGACTTAAGCGCCGCATTTGACATATAAATTGTAATATCAAAACATAACTGGTAATCTAAATAGACAGCCAGGCCAGCAGGTTAAGGTAGAATCCGATGAGGGCCGAGGTAGTTTCCCAGCTGCTGCGTGGGGGGGGTTTAGTTTTGGCGCTGAGATTCCATGATCTGGACGAGGGCCTGGCGCTTGTGCTCGTCGGCCATGATGACCAGTTTGGTGGGGGTTTCGCGCGTGGACAGCAGTCCCAGGACCTTCTTGGCCTCCTTCTGCATGGTGAAAAGCACGCCGCGACTTGTGGCCGACACCGAGGTGATCTCGCTCCATTGATACGTCCACAGGGACTGGAAAAGGTCCCGAAAGTCAAAAGGTTGTCGGGCAGATTTCAGGGCTGACTTACCGTCCAAATGCCAAAGATTTCGTTGCGCTGCACGTACAGCAGGCGGTGGTTGGTGACCAGCAGGTACTCGGACTTCTGCAGGATCTCCTCGCAGTGGATGAAGCTGTCGGTGCTGGCGTATTTGCCCTTGTCAATTTCCCTGTAATAGAAAATATTTAGAGCGATTCAAAGTGGCCTTCGGTCCTTTTTACTTAAGCATTTTGTTGCCCAGGGCATTGGCCTGGGAGTAGCAGCGCAGCACATTGTCCTGGTGCTGGAAGCGTGGCGGGCGCATGCGCTTCACCTCCTCGTGGGCCTCGGTGGCCCGCTTGACGGCCTCAAAGCTGCCGCTGGCAAAGTCCACCACGCCGGCCGTGGGCCGGGCCACTAGACCAATGGCGCCCTTGCCCAGGCCCTTGAAGAAGCCCTCAACTCCCTGCTCCCTGGCCCCAGACACGGGCTTGGTCACCACGCCAGTCACGCCGTCCACAAAGCCCTGGGGGGAAGAAAAGCTTAAGAGAGAAAATCTCAGGATCTGGAGAGGACTCACCATCACCAAGCCCTTGCCGCTGCGTGCCAGGCCCTCGTGGAAGTTCTTCGGTTTATTGTGCATGCCCTGGCGGCGCTTGCGCTGGTAGTCCTCGTCAAAAGTCAAAGCGGCCAGGCCCTTGCCCATGGCGCCCGTGATCCTTAAAAAATCACAAAAATATAGAAACTCTTGCAACTGTTTTTAGGCCTGGAAACTCACTTGGACATGGCGCCGGCTGCGCCGCCCACTGTGTGGCCGAAAAGCGACTTTACGCCCAGCACCAGACCCTCGGCGAACTCGCCAGGTCCTTGGATGGCGCCCTGAAAGCAGAAACACATTAAGGCCGCCGTTTTGTGGAGGATTTAGTCTGACGATTGCCCACCTGGAATGGCTCGTAGAAGAGATCCTCGACGCCCTTCTTGAGGCCCACCACCAGGCCGTAGGGATTGCCCAGGACATCAAGACCCAACACCAACACGTACATCTGCTTGAGGGCCTGGCCGGTGTAGTGCGAGGTCACCTCGTTGGTCAGCTGGCGCTGGGTGAAGAACTGGTACTCGCGCTCGAAGAACGCCAGCCGGAAGACCACATCGTTGACATCGGTGAGGGTCACGCCCACGCCCTGGACCAGGGGGCCCAGGAAGCCAGGCAGGGCCGTGGTATCCGAGCCGGCCATGGAGAAGCTGACGTGGATCTTGAGGGGCCCCAAATGCAGGCAGTCGTAGAAGTTCTTTTGCTCCTGGGCCGACTGCTCCTCGAAGAAGGCATCGAGCGGCTCGTCTATGGACTCGACATTGGCGCGGAACAGTTTGGCCGCCTGGCTGTCGTTCGAGTCCTTGGCAAACATTTCCGCAATGGCCGTGAGGAACACAATGTCCACTTTGAAGTGGAACTCCTGGATCAAAATGCGCGCGTATTTGAACTGCTTGACCGGCGAATTGGGCATCACCCGCTGCACAATGCTGCACTCGATGAAGGGCTTTAAAGTAGTCGTGCTGGCCACGCTCCTGGGCGGGGCAATGGGCGCCAGAACCACCGGGAAGATGGGATCCATGAACTGATTGTCCACCTGAATCCGGTTCACTTTGATGTGCAGCTGGTTCTGGAACGGCGACGAGTTCTTCGACACCCAAATGCCCGGGTAGAAACTCCGCCTCAGCACGCGGTCCGTGTTCTTCTTCAGCTTCATCAGCTCGAAGTCGATGGGGAACTTGTTGTCCAGCTTGTAGGACTGGACATTGTTGACGGCCTTGTCGATGAGGTAGCGCTGGTACTCGGCCTCCATAAGCGTGGTCTCGTGGATGGTCATCTCCTTGAAGCGCTTCTTGTGCTCCTTCTTCATTTCCCAGATGATGCCGGAGCTGGTGACGCCGAGGTAGAGAATGTCCAGGCCGGTCTCGTTGTTGACCACGGACAGGCCGATGCCGTGGATGCGCAGGTCGATGCTCTGGGTGATCACCTGCAGGGCGGCTGTGGTCTCCGTGCGCTTGGCTATGGCCTCGATTTCCGTGAACAGCAAGACCCGCTGCAGGCCGTCCAAAAAGGACACCCAAAAGGCCTTGGTGCCGTCCGACAAACTGAAACCGGAAACCTCAATTAAAGCGAGACTAACTCCTGTTTAAATAACTCACATCAGCTCGCCGACATTGTCCCGCTTGAGGTCGCTTTCCTGTTTGTTCTTGCCGAAGTGCAGGACCTTGGCGCCCGCGGGATCCGCCCAGGAGTAGAAGACCCTCGTGTTGGGCTCCAGGACTTGCTCGAATTTGGTGTTCTTTTCCAGGAACTTCACATTCTTCGATGTGTGATTGATTATTAAACCAGGAGCGTCTGCTTTTTTGTAGTCCGTGAAGGTGATGTAGACGCCGCCCTCAGTGCTCTGGACGTCGACGTTGATGCCGCCCAGGGTGCAGTTGTCCAGCTTCAGAAGCGTGCAGAAGCCTTCGGTGTAGTCGAAGGCCGGAGTCATCTTCGATTCGACGCGCACAATCAGCTTGTGGGCGGCATCGTTCTTGGGCCAGAGCGGCTCGCATTGCTTCGGCCGCAAGAACATCCAGGGGTCGGCCGGGCGGGTCTGCTCCCTCAGCTCGATGCTGTAGCTGCAGTCGTTGCGCACAATGTAGAAGGGTATGAAGGTGATCTGCTTGGTGAGCGAGTTCTCGGTGAGGGTGTTGTGGACGCCGATTTGGTACTGCTGGTCGTTGGCGGTGCAGGTGACGCCGCCGACGGCGCCGGCCACGTCAAGAGGGATTTTCTCGCTCCAGTCGCCGTTGTCCAGGCGAATGCAGGCCTTCTTCTTGTCGAAGAAGAACTTGTCGCGGAAGGTGAACAGAATCGGGCCGGAGTACTCAGGCGGATGGTAAAGCACTTCCACGGAAGACGACTCCGACTTGTAGGTCAGCATTTGGCCGGTTTTGTTAATAAACCAAAACGGACTGTACATAATCAGGAACAGGCTGCCATGGCGGTTCTCCGATCTACCAAAAAGGAATTAGTCAACAGTTCAGGAATCTTTGCCCACGCTCAGCTCACCGCACGTAGAGATCCATTTCCATTTTGATTTCGGAGTCGTAGGAGGTGAAGGTCCAAATCGAGACGTCGTTTTCCTTTTCGAAGATCTCCGTGGCGCAGGACCAATCCTTCTCCAGATACTGAATCAACTGTACAACAAGAAAACCTCATCAATCCACTGCCAATTGCTGGTTGAACCCGCCGACTTACCCTGACCACCAGGAAGCTCTGATTGTCTTTGTTTTTGCTGGCCAGCTTGACCGTGGGCAGGTGGAGGACATCGCCGGGATTCACCTCCTTTTCGCCGTAGTCCAGGAAGTCCTCTTTGCCGTACTTGGAGTCGTCTTTCGGCGCCAGGTCCAGAATCGGGGCCTGGCCCTGGGGCTGATCCTGCACCACCGAGCAGCCCGCCACCGACACTTTGATGTTGATGGGCAGCGAGTTGCGCAGGCAGAGCGGCGGCCGCAAGTGGATGGTGAAAAACGCGCTCAGCAGCTTGAACTTGTCGGTGTTCTCGAAATAAACCTCCGTCTTCTTCCGGATCACATTCAGGTAAAGCGGCTCGAACATGTGCACAGGATCGCACTGCACTTGATGCGAGAGGTTCAGATCCGAGGGATTCACATGCCACTTAAATCCTTGCACTGAAGTGCGGTAGCCGTTGAGGGAGAAGTACAACTCCTTGGGGTCCGCGTAGATGGCATGCAGCGGCACATGGAGCACTTTGCCGGGCCGCGCGCAGCCCACGAAGATCTCGGAATGGTCCATCTTCCGCCGGAAGACGTTGATGGTCGTGGTGAAATGATTTTCAATCTGTAAATCAGGCGAAAGATTAAAGGATGTGATTTATTTGTTAGGAGGACAACCTACCGAGAGGACGCCATGGATGTTGATGTTGGTGGTGCCGAACTGGACCTTCACCTCGGAAATGATGCCCCAGGGCTCTTGGGCGCTGCTGCGCATGAGCGGGAAGTAGCGCGTGTCCGACTTGGCCACCGGCAGGATCACCTCCTTGGTGATATTGCCAATCTGTAAACAAAGCCCATTAATGCCTAATTTCTTTAAATTTGCGTGCTCCGTTTACCTTCACATGGATGTTCTGTTCTTCGTCGTCGGGATTGGAGATGGTGCTGAGGTCCTTGGTCTGCAGGAAGGCCCGTCCGCCGGGCGAAATCGTGCAGGTCTGAATGTCGTTGGGATCAATGACCTCCTCGCTGCTTATGCTCCTCAAGACCAGCGTCGAATTGAGGTTCCCAGCGCCGCCTCGATGCACTTCATGCAAGGTGAATGCCCCGCGACTTAAATCCAAGGTAATTTCGAATCCTGTGTCGTTCTCCACCACAAACGGAGCCACCACATCCGGCTTAATCATGCCCTTGTCGTCGATGGCCTGCGAGAAGGCCTCGCTCAGCTCGCCCAGCACACCCAGGCCCATCACACCAACGGGAAAGTC
>JBAMCP010001472.1:0-21672 GCA_037075105.1 Lissocephala sabroskyi
CAAATTCAAAAGACCGAGTGCATAACCAACTTAATCATTTTTTTGCTCTTAATCTTAACTGGGCGTCTAATTACTATTTGCCAGTTTTTCTGTCCGTCTATGTTTCCAAATGTCCATCGGTCGGATCGCACCAAATAAACCGCATCCTTATTTGCTTTTCTTTTGATTTTCTGGACAATTAAAGTTTTTTGTTTCACTTGCCTTTTTTTACTTGGATTAATGCGAGCGCCCAAGAGCTGAAAGTGAAGTTAACAAAGATAAAAAATATACTACAAGCTCCATGCACTGGCGAAACTGAAGACAGCTGTCAGAAACGGCGACCGGCTAAAATCAGCTGACACACGCGAGTACTGCGTTGCCAGACCGCCACAGTGACAATTTATTTGTGCCTCGACCAACAATCTTCTGGCAGCGCTAAAACTAAATAAAATGTGCGCTAAATTATTTAAAAGTTTCGCATTTGTAACATTTCTTGCAATTCAGCATGAGCATTTAAAAAAATTAATGCTTACTAAGCCCACTTTTATTTATTAATACGCTTAAAATTATCTACACACCCTGGTATGAAATGGCGGTGGTACAATACATATTTAATGAAATTTGGTACATTTATTCAAGCCAATTTTCGTTACAAATACAACTACAAATAAAATTAATGGGTGATTTAAAGTTTTCTGCAATTTGGCTCGCAAATGCAAGAAATTCAAACAGCGTGGACTCAAAGATAAAATCTTCTGCTGTAAGTCATTCCTAGATGGCGTTTAAAAGTTCGTCAGTTTTGAAAATTAACAACTTATGCAGGTCACCCATAGATGTCACTTTATAAATATTTTCCTCACAATCTGGTGATTTTTAATTAATTATTAGAATTAATGTAGACAAATAATTAATATACAAAATATCGAAAACAACATCCTCAGTCTCCACATTCTAAGTCATTGTTTATTTTTCTTTCTTACAGCCATTTGGACAACATGGTGTTAAGTTTTCCGGTGAGTACCATTTTAAATTACTTCGAATTTTGATTCACAAATTTTGGAACCATCGGCAGGGTGAATATTCAAATTCTAAAACGATTGTTAGACTTATTCGTCTCTTGTCTTCTGCCGCTCTCTTTTCATCCAATAAATGGTATAAAATTGAAAGGCACTTTGGTGGTCACACTGACAAGAACCCAAGACCCAAACCGCATCGAAATGCCAACTCGAGAAATTAGACATCGGTCGGCTTTAGTTAGTTTTGTTAGGCACCCATTGACCTGTAGGTGGCGCTTTGATTTCGAATTCACACATTTTTAAGATAGTCCGCCGCATTTAGGTGATCCCAATCGGAAAATTAATTAATTAGAAATTCGCTGGTCTTCGAAAATGTATGAATTCTTGAGCTGTGAGTTGAAACGAAGCTTGTTTTAATCAAATGCACTTGCTAATACTTTTTTATTGACATTTCTAAAACTTAAGATTACATTTTTTATAACAATTTATTTTTGGGGTTGTTCTTTGGGGTAAATGGTTGGGGATGCTTGTGTTAAACTATTTACAAACAGATACTGACAGACACACGAAATCAACAATAAATTATAATTGTGGGCTCGTATTTTAAAAATTTCGATTAGCTTAAAAAAATCACATTTCAATTCTTTTCCACTTCACTGCCCGCGGCCGAGCCAAGAATGCCGTGCTTAAAGTAACAGCTGCCACCAAGATGCCCATATTTTTGTTTCTATCATATTCTCGCCGGAGGTTGGATGGGGAGGGCCGCTAATGCTAATAAATTCGTATGACAAGCGTCCTCGCTGGAATGGGAGGCGGGGTCGACCTACTGCTCTGAGCTGAAGTATGAATTCTGCATGAGATACAATTTGTCAATGGGATTGATGAGGCTGGTGTTCAAATTGGCCAGCATATCGTGGGGATTCGAGTGCTGGTTGCCCGACGAGCTGGTCGATTGCAGCTCCAAATTGTTCAGCGACAAAGAATCAGCGTCATCATCCATCTGATCGAAATTGCTGCCGTCCAGCGACAAGTCCGAGCTGCAGAAGCTGTCATTCGAGTTTGCGGGATAATCTGAAAATCGCAGAAATAATTAGCTAAAAGCTCTGGAATTCGAGTTTCCTCACTCACCGTCTGGCGAGAAGGGCAAATTGGGGTTCAGCGGCTGGCTGGCAAAGCCGCCGTCCAGACCAGCACCGCCCAAATAGCCCACCGTGTCCACTCCGTGCTCCTGCTTGATGCACTTCTCATCCTTGTCGTCCTTGTCGTCGGCTGCACTGCCATTACCACTGCCACTGCCACTGCCGCGTCCGCTGCTGGCATTGTTGCCGCCATTCTGCTTGGCCTTGCGCTGGATCTTCTTCATCTTGGCCCGCTGGTTCTGGAACCAAACCTGGACCACGCGCACCGACAGTCCCGTGTCCTTGGCCAGCGCCTCGCGCACCTTCCGGCACGGCTTCGGCGACTGATCGAACGAGGCCTTGAACTGCTTCCTCTGCTGCGAGGTGAGAATCGTCCGCGGCCGCTTCGGACCACGTCGTCCATCCCGCGGCCGCAGCAAGTCCTCCTCGTCCAGCCCCACAAAGCCGCAATGCTGGGCAGCCGCGGCCGCCAGAAACATCTCCTTCTCCAGGTCATGGCGATAGCAGAACAGCTGGCCATCTCTGAGCATAAACTGCTCTCCCTTCTGCAGCGGCAGCCGGCAGGCGTAGCACACGAAGCAAGGCAAATGAAACACGAAATTCGGTATGGGGCGCATCACCAGCTCGTGAGGCAGAATGGCATGGCAGCAGGTGGCGCACTTGACCCCAAACAGGCGATCGTAGTCCGGCTTGCAGTACAGCTTGGAGTTCCTTACGTAGCAGGTATTGTGCAGCTGCAGGCCGCAGTAGCAGCAGGACAGGCAGTGCTCATGCCAGTTGGAGTCGCCGACATTCATGAGATACCGATCGTGGATCTTCTGGCCGCAGCCCTCGCACAGTTCGTAGTTCTTTTCGCATTTGATATGGCCGACTTCTGTGAAGGAGAAATCAAAAAGTTTAGCTTACATCAGCATATGTGTCCCAATCGATAAAAGAGCGGCAGGTTTTTCTCGCTGCTCTGTCAAGTCGCGTGAAAATGTGCTTCAATTTCCTTTGCCGGGACGAACGGCAAACAAAAAATTATCTGTCGTCGGCTGCAACAGCTTGTATTGATAGCTTGTTGATGCGTAATTGAAACGTAAAGTTTCGGGCTCCCTGTCACCTTCACTGCCGCCAGACAATCTGACGTGAGCTGCCGTCTCTTCCAAGATATTAACGAAGGCCCCTTCATACTTAAAACGCTAACGCAGTCAGTCATAAACAACGACAAAAAATAGCAGTCGGTGCCCCCATTCCAGCCGCGTCCACCCAAAAAAAAAAACTGAGGGATATATTAGAGGACATAAAAAAATCAACATTCTGTGCGAGCGCGTGTGTGTGTATGACGTTAGCACAGTGGTATAAAAAAGCTTTGCTTGGGGTAAAAGAAGTCACAAGAATTCAAATTTAACGAGAAGCAGCTAAAAACTCTGGAGGAGGAGAAAGAATAGAATTTGGAACTTTTCCGCCAATGGGAAAACAAGCAATTTGTGATATTAGAAAGATAAATTCTTGGTTCATTTTACGAACCACTGTGCCTGCTGTCTGAGTGTTCTATTTGCTATCGGGATCGCCTTTCTGTGTGTGGGTGTGTGCTGAAAAATGAGCTTTGCCCCCAGTCCAACCAGTCCTTCCCCTCCCTCCGAACCGGCGACCCAGCCAATGCACGACGGTGTGATTACGTGTATGACTGTGGCTCAGTGGCAGAAAAATGTGCATGATTTATGGTTGACACTGTGTAGCGCGCTGAAGTCAAGAGGCCAGCGCCGGGCGCAGACCATTCGGTGGTTGTGAGAGGGGACTTAGCTTTTTAGAGGACTAAGCCAGCAGTTCAGCGTGAAATTGACAAACGCCATGCCAATCTCACTCGAAAGGACCTGAAGGTAAAAAAAGAAAACTCCCATCGTTTCCATTTAAATGGCCGCCCTGGAAAGTATGCAAAAAAAATCGCCGATTTTAGAAGCGACCAGAACAGCCAACAGGGTCAGTCGGTGTGCATTTTTGTTGCTGTTGTTGGGTTTGCGTCGATAACGTTCGGCGGTATTTGCAATGCGAAAAAGTATGGCCAGGCCATGGATCATTTGATAAAGCCCCTTTTGGAAACAGAGAATGCCGCCAGCTTTCTATTTTCTATTTCTTTTTTCGCGCCACCGACGCAGTGAATGGTTGGGTGTTTTTTCGGGGAGGCCTTTGTCAATTGACTCGACCAGGCGATTTATGACGGTAGAGTTATAGTCTAGTCGGAGCCGCAGTGGAAGGGTATTTGGAAATGTGAATAAATAATTTTTGAATTTAATCAATTGGAAGCTAAAAAACAAAAGGACAAAACAAGTGCAGGCCACTCATGTCAACCAGATTAAACATTAGATAAATCCAAAATCAACTTAGCGATAAAAAATATTGACATACTCACACTCGCAGTGACTAACTGACAGGGACCAGGAACTGCGGCAGTTGAATATAAAACGAAAAATCAACTAATCGACAACAGCGGCGAAAATTTGTTTGCTTATCGTCGATAGGCCAGATAAGCTAACTGGGGGCACCTATCGGAGGGGCAGGGTATTTGACGGAGGCGTATTTATGGCTTATTTATTGACACCTTGTGACAGGCAAGCCGGTTTGTATGGAGATAAATTGTCGGTGCGCGAACCTGGCATAAATTTCTGATGTGGAGTGGAATGCCCGCTAAGTCGCCCACGTGGCACGGAGATTTCCGGCGACCTGCCTGTTCCATCGGGGATTTAGTTTTATGGGCAAGTTTAATTACTTTAATTATGCCCTTGCACACAGACATCGGCTGGGGCCGACAATCTGAAGTGGCTGATGCCATTAAATGGCTTTGGTTGCCACTTTTGGGGGCGTCAAATTCAAATTCATTGCCAAACTATTCCAGCCAAGTTGGAAAGGAAATGAAAACTGCAAATTTGTTGGTAGCCGAGAAAGAGGCGACCTCTTCTATCCCAGAATTAATCGAAATATCCCCACATTCGGCAAAGTTTCATATGCAAATCGCAATTTGCTCAGGGGAACCTTCTCGTGTGGCTGGCAAATATTTGAGTGGCTGCCACTCACAGCAAGAGTGCTGCATATGCAACTCGCAGCCCGCAGCTACCCACGTCCACATCACCCACATTGTTTGCGCATTTCGGATTTTGACTCAAAATTTTAGAGCAAAACTTTTCCCTTTCCTCCCTCTCGTCTTCTCCGCCAAACGGCAATTTCCCTAAACGGCTAAAAAGCGTTGCCTACTTTGCAGCTGGTTTCCCCGATTGGGGGTCCTCTTCCCGTGTGTGTGTGTGAGGGTGGCTGGCTAGGTGTCCATGTGTGTGCGAGTTTCGAGCATAGTTTAATCGCCTTTCTGGGAAGAGGAGCGTCCAATGGGTCGGTCGGTCGCCTCGTGTCAGGTTCATTGTCAAAATTATTTTGTGGTCAACTTGCGTTCATACTTTTGGGCATAGTTCGGGCCAGGATCCTGGCCAGCAACTAACCAGAAGCCCGTTGCCTACCACATATGCAAATATTATTGGCTTTTAGCTGCCAGCCTAAAGTCCCACATTTGTACGAATTTCTATTCTTGATTTTAGTTGTGCTCAATTTACTTTCGTTTGCTCTGCTCTGATCCCTTGCCGAATTTGCATATTTAAATACAATAGTAAATTTAACATTCATCGGCAAACAGTTTTCTTTTGTGTGATTTCAAGCCGACTTCATTTATTTATCTGCCTTTTTGGGAGGCAAACAAAATTTGAATATTGGTTTTTGGATAATTTTAATCGACTGTTCATAGAAACCCCAAATTAGAATTCTGTATTTGAGGAAGCTCAAATTGTCTTAATATAATTTACAGAACTTGGGTGGCAAAATTTGAAAAGAATACAAACAGGGAAATTTCCTTGCTAGTTATATTATAAATTTGTTTTGTAAAAATCCGTACTGTTTGGGAAATTTTATTTTTAAAATGTTTCCTCCTTATGCAGAATTTGAAATTCAAAATTCGGATAAATTTTATTTTTTCAAATTTTACGAGCTGTAGTCTCTGATTTAAATACCCCAAAACTACTATAAATTTATATCCTTCCGAGTTTACAAAACGATCTAAAAGTTACATGAACAATTAATGTAAAGTTTCTTAATCGAATTTATTATTTATTATTATTTATTATATTTGGAAGCCGTCGAATTTTTTTCAGATTTATATTATCTAACGAATAATTAATATTTTCTTAATTCCGTTTTAAGTAAATTTACTTTGTGGCCTTTCTTTATTATTCAAACATTCTGTGATGCTTCCTCCCAAATTGAATTCAAATTATTCTCGTGATTATTATTTTAATGAGATTATACAACTCAAGTCATATCGAAATGTCCTGCAAATCCTTGACCCTGAAATAACTGGCTTAATAGGAAAAATGACTTCGTTAACCGCAACAAGCAGGGAGCAAAGAGAATGCAATTCCGGCCAGGCAAACTCGTCTGTTTGGTTGAAGGGCAAGGGAACTTAAATATTCCGATAAGCAGACACGAAATGCAAATTTTTGCAACGCCAACAACCGAGAGCCTTTCAACCGCCCGAAAACCTAGAATATCACACGCAGGCCGAAAAGCTTTCGAAAATAATTTGGGGCAACTTTTTGCCGAGACGTCGAGACGTCCCCCCAACTTGCCGCTTCCTCCAAAAGGAGAAAAAATCCGTCGGCGGAGTGGCGCCACACGACCGCACCAACTATGCCAAAAACGAAAAACGTGAAAACCCCAGAAACGTAACGGCAACGGACAAGGGAAATGCTTGAACTGCCGGTGCAAAATACTTTTGGGAGCATACCTGTGCGTCCACTGCAATCGGCAGACAATTTTGATGCCGACACGGCCGCTGCCACAGCAGCTGCTGCCGCTGCTGCTGCTGTTGCTGCCGCTGCTGCTGCTCCGCCGCTCGACGGCACTGTTGAGGTGGCCGTGGCGGCAACGGGCAAGGCAATGGGGGAGTTGCTGCTAATAACTGTTGTTGGGGCGGCGACTGTTGCTGGCGTCGTCGCAACGGCAGCGGCGGAGACGATGCCGCAAGCAGCTGTTAATGTGTTGCAAGTGGAGCTGTTGTTGTTGTTGCTGTTGTTTGTGTGGCTGCTGTTGTTGTTGCCGGGACTATGGTGTCCTGTGGGCGTGGGGCAGCTGTTAATTGGCGTGGGCGTCACGGAAATCACCGGAGCTGTTAATGAAGCCGTCGAGGGCGAGTTGGAGTTTCCGTTGTTATTGTTGTTGTTGTTGGAAAGGCAAACATTTGGATGATCCAAGAATCGGGCACCGCCATGATTCTGTTGCAGGGAATACAAACTGCCACCGACTTGATTCAAATTCGTGGGCATTGGATAAAATTCCAACATTTTTCAGTTTTCACAGGATTTCGAAAAAAACGTTTCCCAATTCTCACAACACCACACAAACACTCGCGTACGAATTGATGTTCTCTTAATTGTTTTGTAGCTATTTCTTTTAAAATATTATAGATTCGAATTTCACTGCCAGTTCGTAAAAGTCGCCTCAAAATAATTGTAGGATTTTCGCAAGCGATGCTGACAACCAGCCACGTTCGCTGTCAGTTGGTGTTTGATCAAACCGTCAGCCAAATCAAAGCATTTCACTTTGCCCGACCCGTGACTCAAAACCGAAACCGAAAAAAGTCCCAAATGTACCCCCGCCAACCCTCGGGCAGCACTGCCGCTGCCAGCCACTGCGCCTGCGCATGTTTACAAAAGCAAAGCCAGTCGAGCGGCAGGACGGCGGCAACAACAAGAATTTCCCATTGCACGTGATGACAGGCCCGACGAGCCGATTGCAAGGGTTGCACAGCAGCCCACCCCCTCGAGAGGATGGTCCCCTCCCCAGGCGCTGCAGTCGCAGCAGCCGTGGCAGAGCGGAGAGCGCATGTCTCAAGTGATTACGGGAGAGGGAAATTTACTCAAGCGAAATTTCCCTTCGGCCAGCCTGGCCACACCTCAGGCGGGCTCTGATTGGTGGCGGGTTACCCCGCGCTCCCAGCGTCGTCCACCATTTTAGTTTTGTGCGCATGTTGGAGGGGAAATCGCCCTCAGTCGTCGCCGCCGTCGTCGTGGTCATCATCATGATTGTCGGACTTTTTTCTTCGGTAGTTGTGTTGCTGGTTTTTGCTTTTTTTGTTCGGCCGGGCGTGCTCGTCGTTTACAGGATTTTTACGTGTCGTCTAACGTTGTCCTGGCAAACTTTTCCACAGCAACAATCGCATCGAGGCGGGCTCGCCAAACTTGTTTCTATGATTTTCGCTGGGACTGTTTCTGAGCGTGTTGGTTGCGCGGTCGACAGGGCTAAATGGCGGGGAAACATTGGTCCTTAGCTGCACCTGAGAATCGGCCACTTGATCCGTTCATTTTGTTGGAAAAGCAAATCTTCGCTGTGACATCATAACGACAACGCTAACCAGCAAACCCAAATCGAAGCAAACACAAACCCACAAACCTTCTCCCCCAAAAAAAACTCTTTCAACCAGTTAAACATTCAATCTGCCAAAACGGCTGGGCCAACTGGAAGAAAGTCGTGTAAAAA
Source organism: Lissocephala sabroskyi (assembly GCA_037075105.1). NCBI lineage: Eukaryota > Metazoa > Arthropoda > Insecta > Diptera > Drosophilidae > Lissocephala > Lissocephala sabroskyi. Next base: position 8,690 of record JBAMCP010001472.1, read on the forward strand.
GGCCAAAGAAAACTAAAAGATTCTAGACAACTTTCACGAGGGTAGCTGCTAAAGTTGTGGGTTTGGGATTGTTTTAAAAATTCACTAATTTCATTGAATGTACTTTCAATTGCGGTTTCCTTATTCCAGATTCATGGACGGCTAAGAAGTTTATAATAGAACTGAATTAATATTCCAAGTTGTTCCAAGTTCTTAGAGGATTTTGAAAATAAGTAGTATTCCTGTAAATTCCGTTCTTTAACCTACGTTTGCTGGAGATTAGAGAAGTTTCAGTTTCAATATTCAATTATTTTTTTTCAAATTTATCAAAAACTACAGTGACTATTGCAGTTAGAAGAGCTCATATAAAATCATCAAAGAAATCTGAAATTCTTACTAGTCTAGTCGATTTTAAGATCTAAAATTCTAAAGGACCAAGTCTTAATTTAGACAGCAGGCAACCCCGACAAACTGTGGGTCTCGGTGCGTGTTCCTTTTAGAAGACTGAACCAAAAGAGGTCCTTAAAACCACTGGCAACTATTTGGCCACGCCTCGCAGCTAACAAACACCCTCTAACACCCACACAAAAAACACCCGCCGAAAAAAATCCCGGTGGGCGGAAGAGCCAAAGCTGAAAAGACAAACCAAACATGACGATGTGCAGAAAGTTAAACGCTCTCGCCCGACCGCTGCCCCCGGTCCCCCGACGCATCGGTGACTGGGGCTTCGAGGCTGATACTTTGGCACTGCCACTTCCACTATTACTACTTCTGGTTGGTTGGCTTTCTTTTGGGTTCGATACTTTTGTTGTTTCTGTTTGAGGGGCTTTTGGGCGGGCAAGTTCTGGGCTTGTTGGCTTTTGGCTTAAGTCGAGGGCTCTGGCTTCTGCGATTTTTGTTGGCAACTTTTCATGGTTTCCTTTCGCTGTCGTTGCGGATGTCCTTGTTGTTGTTGCTGCTGCTGTCTGAGCCAAACTAAAGATGTTGGCTGGCCTGGTTGTCAGTGAGCTGTTGCTGTTGTTGTCTGCCGTGTGAGAGAGCGCTTTGGAAATCTTATAGCCAAAGTCTTAGGCACTGAATGGATGGCCCTTTCGCCTGCCGTCCGTTTGTCCGTTTATCCTCCACCTCCTTTTGCCGAGGCATTGGAATCTTTACTTTTAGTTGTGTGCATACTTTTGTCAGCTTATTGTTGCTGCTGTTGTTGTAATGAGTTTCGTTGGCCGTTTGAACAAGTTTTTCAAAACTTTATTTGCCCGATTTCTGAACTAAACAAAAGAACAGAAAAAGGAGGTCTGTTTTCCACCCAACCCAAGTCCCCGTCTTTGAAGCATTTCAGTTTGTTCGATCCCCCATTGAGCTAAGCAAACAAAGAAAAAAAAGGTCTACATAAATATCAAAACGATTCCAAACAAATTTGTACAATTTGAAAGACAAAAAAATTATTTATTCTAAATATGGAATTTAGTAAAAAAAAATCAAAAGAAAAGACAAGACTCGGTATTAGTTCCCTGAATTAAATGACCACGCTAAGTAAATGACACTAAACGCAGTGTCCATCAAGCCCATCAATAGTGTTGCTGAAAATCCTTTACAAACTTCGGTTTATTTAACTAATAGCAGAAATTTAAGAAAGTCGGTTTCACTTAAAAATACAAATGCCTTTCTATTTAACTATTTATTTCTGAAGACATTGTTTCGTTCTGAATACATTCGAACCTTTAAACTTTTATTTTCTGAGCAGCATTTTTAACTTTTTAAAGTTTACATCTCCAGATATCAGCAATTATCGAATCTGCTTAAGTCTTATAAAGATCTGGAGAGATCTCATAAAGTGTTTGATTTTTGTAATAACTTCTCGAATCATCTCGTATCGAATTTTTAGTTTTATTTAAACAACCAAATTATTTCTGGTCATACATAAATCGAATCGATTAATCTGATTGTCTAAAGCAGAATTTCTTTGATACATGTAAATAAGGAACTCGTTTTTTCCAATTTCTAATAATAATCGTCTTATTGTGGCCTCTTAAATCTTTAGACTTAAAAGTATTAAAAAGATGAAGAAAAGGAAGAGAATCGAGTGCTCCACTTTCTTTCAATGCTCCCTTTTTTTGCTACACTGACTACATTGAAATTGACGTAAAAGTAGCAACCAAAAATTCCATTTGACGTGCCTATCGATTGGTAAATCCAGCGATGTCATCATGCTTGTGGGGACAGTCAAAGTCCAAAGTACCAATTGGTGGATTTTTATGATAGAAATTTACATACCTGGTGGGAGGGCCAGAGGCCAATGGATTTATGCGACTGACATTTATGGGGAGCAGCCGACCTTCCAACAGAAGAGTCCACAAAACCCTTCCACTTTGGCTATTTGTTAACAAAAATCATAAAGATAAAACGGTAAATGTGGCCAACACTCGCCAGGCATAAAGGCCAAATTGAATTAACCTTGACGAGAACAGAGTTACTGGATTGGGGGCGGGCGATTTCTATACGAATTCCACATATCCAGTTAATGACAACAACAGCGAGCGACGGGAAATTGTAAAAATTGATAAGCCAAACGAACTGTGGCAATCGAAATGGCAATAAAGCGGTAAAGTTCGGATAAATAGAAATTGTCATGCAATCCTCCGAGGGATGAAGCAAATTTAATAAAAAAACACAACTAAAACAAAAAAAGGACGGCTACGGGACCAAAGGGTAGGCCAAATGAAATTGAAAAACCGCAACAACAGCGAGGAGCCTGCCCAGACAGCCCGAGGATAAATAGTTTTTGTATGCGGCAGCACTTCAATTATCATTTGAGCATGATGAGCCCTCAAGAGCCCATAAAGAACAGCCCGGCCTCGAGGGTCTGCTCTGCTCAGTGAGGGCCGGCGGGTTTAAAAACCACACAAGGAATCTTGGCAACCGACCACCTTGTGGTGAACTGAGGCGAAGTAGAACCCAAGGCAGGGACCCATAGGGGTCATTAGGGCACAGGAGGAGAATGGGATCGGCCCATTGACAACGCGTAGTCAAGTAGAATGAAAAGAGTTTTTACTTTGGCGTAGGCGGCGTTTTCTCGGCTTTTATTTTCTTGGATTTTCCATTGATTTCTTTACGATTTTCGTAGTAGATTTGGGCGCTCAGCTGCCGCTAACATCGGCTGCCCGATGTCAACACGTGCTGGCCAGCCCCCGTGAGTTGGGCAAACAAAGCGAGGACTCAACCAGCAGGCTCTTTACCCCAAAGTGAGCTAATTTGAGGAGCCCCTGCCAGGAGCACTGCAACCCCCAGAGAACTGCAGGCCGGCAAAAGTGTGAAAGGATTTATGAGCGTAATTTTGCAGATGTTTGAATTTTCTTTCCATCCTTCGTCTCACTCTCGCTTGCACTCCGAACCCCAAATAAATTTCTGCCAAATTAGTTGCCTGCCCGGTGTGTCAACAGACTCGAAGTTCAGAGGAGTCATCGATTCCTTGACAGATACGCTGGCACGGTCCCGGTTCCGTTTCTCCGAGTCCTTCAAGTGGCCCAGCGGGCGCGTAATTTACTTGTGGGCCAGCCAAATGCCCAATAATACCCTGCAGGACAGAGCGGTCCTTCGTCTCGTTGAGATTCTATAAATAATAATTCATTGTTTGTTTAATGTCAATTTCAGTGCTGTTTGTTGTTGGTTATTTCTTATCCGACAGAATCGGCTCTGTCCACTCTCAGGCAGGAACTCTTTCATTGCAAAGAGGAGTTGGGGGAATTGTCCATCTGCCGACTTGGCTGCTCTGCCTTTTTGTTTATTATTGAGCTGCTTCGTTTTATTTGTTTACAGCCTTTCATCGCTTTTGTAAGCAAAGAAGGAATACTCTTTTCCCTTGATAAGTTTTGCAATCTTAATCAGACACATGAACAAAGTTTTAAACTCTTTATTTGTCTTATTAGCCCGATTGTAGCCTCCGATTGTCCTCTGATTTGGAGAGTATCCGTTGTTCGGCTTGTGAATTTTTGTTTAGTTTTTTGCATTCCTTGTCGCGGGCTGCACTTAATGTTTGTTTTCTTGGGATTGTGTAGCCCAATTATAAACAGAGTAATTCCCATGCGAAATTAATCGTGTGAATTTGGTGGGCCCAGCCGCATTTATGATTGCAGTGGTCAGACAGTCGCAGCCCTGCCCCGCTCCGTCGAACTCTGTCTAAATATTTAAGCTGCCCTTTTATGCCCCAGCGATTTCAATTCTGTGTGCCTCTTTGCGTTGGCCACACAACTCGAGGGCTGGACGGCAGGTCGCTCGGTCGGTTGGTTGGTTGGTTGGTTGGTCGGTTTTTCGGTCGGCTGGCTGGGCTGGCTGTGTCAAAAGGAAAATGATACTTTGAAGTTTTTGGCAACGTCAAAGACAAATACAAATATTGGCAATACGCTAAAATCTGCAGCCAAAATCAAATACGATCCAGTAGTCAGAGCGTTAGGCAGTCGGCCAACCAACCCCGCGGGATATACGCCCACACCCCCGCCGGTTGGGGGGTGGCTGGCCCAATATTCATTTGGCGTTCATTGAAGCGGCAATAAATTGTGCCGAACTGCCAATGGTAAGGCGGCAGGTCCATCCATCGCCCTCTCAGCCCCCAACCCCCGCGGAGTTGGCCATCAGAAACCATAAAACTTATGGCATTTTTGGCCAAATGGCCGACAAAACGCAATGGCCACCGCGAATGCCACTCGTTGCGCATCATCGATGGCTTCGCCCTTTTCGCCAAAAATTTTTCACTTGACTATTTTTCATTTGGCGTATTCTGCCGCCGTCCGCTGTCTGCCCATATTTCCTTTTCAGCTGGCCAGCAAAATTTTCCAATTTCATTTGCGTTGAAAACGCGGAATGTAAACGCACGCGGATCCTAGAACAACCCAACCAGCCGGGGGCCAGCCGCCAAGCCTGGCATATTCATCGTTGGCTGTGACGTTAGCCATCGAGTCAGCCGTTTGAAAGGCAACGTTTCAGTCATATTTTTTTTGTCTGTACTTCGCCCGTTTGCTTTCAATTTTGCCCAGCGCGCTTCTGGTCATTTTTCATACGGTCGGCAGAGCGGGGAGACGGGCGGCCGCCGCGGCTTTGATGCGTAGAACCATTGGCCTCCCCACTGCACCCCTTACCGAGGAGGGCAAGTGGATGGGGCTGGTTTTTTTCTTGGCTTTAAAGTTTAAACGCACAAATCGCAACCGCTGCTGGAGTTGCTGGTGCGCTGCCGCTTGACGCGGCCTTTGAGCGATTTGAAGTCAAGTGTAAAAAGCGCTTTTGAGCCCAGTTAGTAGGTTCGCTGTTTGGCGAAAGTTTAATTTGAAAAATATTTGCATTCTGCTCATTTTTTGGTCCACTGGTCAAACTTCAGCCGCCTCTCTTCCCAGCGTGGGTGGGATTTTTGCTTATTAGCCTGCCTCGCTGTGTCATTGAATTGAATTTCTATTACGAGTTCGAGTTCCCGCTGTCTCTGCAGCTCTAGGAAAATAAACCCACTGAATCGAGAGCAAATATTTACCCTACCCCTGGGTAGTTTGCACCCTCCCCTTCGTAGGGGGATTCAATCAATCGCACAATCGCTGATGAGATTTAATCGTCAAAGTGAAACGGCTGACGAGGCAGTTTTCTCATTCCCAACGCCTCCTCCAAGCAGAGATTTCGATTTCTACTTGTGAGAATCAAACTGTCCCTTGGGAACAATTTTCAGGTTTGTTTGCTCGCTCAAAATAGCACAAAGTTCCCGGCAAATTTTCCCCGCGGGAGGTCAAAAGATAACAAATTCTGAATCCGTGGAAATGGACCGATCGTCTATTCACGTACTTGACTTTGGAGGATAACTGAGGCTTCTCAAAGTCTCCCAAGTTCTCTATCACATCAATCTCCGCAACTGGCCAAAAACTCCGACCGCAGTTGACATAAAACTGCGGATGGGAAAAAATATAAAAGCCAAAGGCGTCATTTTTGGCAGTAGTTTGTGTGGCGGTTGGGCAGCTTTTTTCCCCCCGCGGACCCACACACACACACACGTAGAAGAGGGGGTGGGGGTGGCTGCATAGAGGGACAATCTCATACATATTCCGTGTACGTAGACCGTTCGTTTAACTGTTGTTTTTATGCGCTGCAGACAAATATTTGCTTTCCGACAATAGTCATAAATACCAAAAGCTACATGCCCGGCATACTTAGGAATACACACACACGCGGACCTAAACATCGGGGTAGAGGTATGGGCGTGTATGTGTTCTGGGCAAATAGAAATCGAGCAGAGCAAATAGCGCACAGGATATGGTTTTTGGCAACAACAGCCAAGCGGCCAAATCCAGCCAGCCGGCCAGCCAGCCATTGTCCATGTCTGGGGGCCAAAAAATTGCTCGAAAGACCGAGCAAAACGAGCAGCGCAAAGGAAAGCGCAGAAAAAGCAGAGTAAACGAAACGAAATGCGGCTGTTGGCTGGCTGGCCATCGGGGTGGTCAATCCCACCAAGATTCTTGCCCAAATAAAAATAAAAAAGAAACCCCAGAAATCCAAAACGCCAACAAAAATGGCTGCCAAAAAAGGAATCGCCAGCAGCGACAGCAGTCGCCGAAAATATTAGAAAAAATGTGCACCAAAAACGGTACCAATAGTGTCGAAGCTCACACACACACACACGCACACCAACAAAGTAGCAACAACTACAGTAATGGCCACAAGGACATGCCAAAAGCGTTTAACGGAACGGCGGCCAACCAACTGTGCAGCGCACCCAAGCCAACCGATTGAAAAGGGTAGTGGAAATGAAAAAAGCCAGCAAATAAATACAATAGCCTCGAGAAGGCTGGCAAAGCTAAGATGCTCTTAAAAAAAAAAGGAATATGAAAGTCGGTGGCCGAAATCGGACCGTTGTGAATTTTCTGTGCAATTGCAATTAAGCCTTTGACTTAGTAAACGAGAGTTCCCGTGGCCCAGATCGAGAGACAAAAGCTTATCCATGTGAATAATCTTGGCCGCGTGGCCAATTGCACGCGATGCCTTTCCCCGGAGTTGATGTTGCCGTGGGTGCCGCCTTTTAACGCATTACACCTTCCAAAGGACCACGAGACCAAAAAACGAGCCAACAAACAAATAAACAAGCAGCCAGCCAGGATCCCCTCACGTGTCGCACTCGGAGATTATCCCGGTATCACAATCAAAATAACAGCAACAGCCACACTAAAGAATCGCCTCGTTGAGGGTTCAGGCGACCTGTTTGATTTGCACTACCCGTTGCCTTCGGGAAATGTGTGGAGAGGACGGTCGCATGGCCTCAACCCCCGGCGCCCTCTTCTTTTGCTTTTTTGCGATGCTAATCTACGCAAAATGCTACAAAATGTTTAACAATTAAGTAGCGCCACGCGCTGCCACGTTTTGTCTGCCAACATCCTCGGGGCAGTTCATTTTTTTCTACATTGCGAGATATCCTTTTCCGATACTCGTCCACTCGACCCGGGAGCGGGCAGCAAGCACTTGATATCAGGATCACACACGACGGCAATAAATGCAAACGGCTAATTGTGATTTCAAGTTGAATCGTGGGTATTTGTCTAGCGATTCTTAGGATTGAAGAGCTGATAGAATCTATTCTGGTGCTGGTGTGGCGGCTGATCGACTGCAGGACTTTGAAGTTAAAAAGATGGGAGAAGTATCAGGTCAAGTTTGAGCAAAGCGATTGAGAAGCAAACGTAATTATTTTAGATGTGGGGTTTAAAATCTGGACTGAGATTTTTTAACCCTCCCAAGGGTATCCCACTTTCAAAGAGGTTCTTATCCTAAGTTCAAAGTGTCTCTTAAGCTATCAGGCTGGAGCAAACTCGAAATTTGCATTCAAACAAACGCCAAATCTCAAGTCACATATCGGAGATCCTAAGCAGAATCAAATATATTCGAGCTGTAATCAGAAGTTATCAGGAGGGATTAACAAAAGTCCTAGCTTGATACACCGACGATGACACCGACTTAAAAGGAAAGGCATTTAAGTCACTTATGAAAATTGCTGAATATTTGATCAGAATCAGTGATATCTACAGAAATATATAAAAGACAGTTCTGAATGATTTTTATTTATGTTTAAAGATTCTCATCATGAGATCTAACATTTTTACGTATATATCTCGTATATCCGATTCCTTAAACTCTTAAAAACCAAGCTCACCAATTAAGCCAAAGGTTATTTTAACTTTATGTACAATCATATCTCGGTTCTTCATTTTCCTACCCCTTTCCCAAGACGTCTTTTTTGAGAGGAAAGGGCGAAGAGTTCCCAAATCCTAGCAATCTGAGTCTCCGAAATGGAGGCATTTGCGGCCCCCGAGACCGGGCCAATCGGTTAACCACATAACATACTGACAGTCAGGGAGCCGAAAAAGAGCCGAAAAAGGGAAAAAGGAAGGGCCCATGTTGCCACAACATGGCGTATTTCGAATGTACGAGGCACTTATTAAAAAAGGAAAAGAGAAGCGAAAGGACCAAAAAAAAAATACAACTGAAGAGGGCCGCAGACAAAAAAAACGGCAAGGGGTTGGGCTGGAAAAACTACGATGACTACGATGACAATATGCCTGGGCAGGGCGAGTTGGAGCAGCGGCAGTAACAACAAGAAAGCCAAATGAATGAATGGGCAGACGGTGATGACGAGTTCGGGCTGACGACAAGGAAGCTATAAAAGCGCCAAACCGACAGGCGACAACAACGACGGCAACCACAACGACGAATACGACGATGGCGATGGCGATGGCGATGGTGATGGCAACAGCGACGACAAAGTGCAGGAAGTTTGCACAAGGACATTGCAGCATTCACCACATGCATGCATACAAGGATATGAAAACCCACACACACAGACGCCACGACCCTGGCAGGAGTCCGACCAACGTGCCTGCCGGACGAAGATGTGGAAGTTGCGGAAAAAATCAACATGACAGCACTGAAAAGCAGTTTAACCAGACCTCGAGTGTCCTTGTCCGTGTATGCGCGTGTGTGTGTATGCCACAGGACAACCAATTGAAGCCCCCACTTACCAGGACACGTACGTTCCCACAAAGGCCAAAAAAAGGGAGCACAAACTACGAAGGCTGCGTGTTGACCATGTCAATAAGCTTGGTCACTTTTTGGTGCTCCTACGGCTGACCAACTGCTGGGCAGGCCGGCCCACTGCATCCAATGACAAACCAAATATGCTTCGTGGTTTTTACGCAAGAGCTGCCACCCCCACTAGAAATCGATCAGACCGGCCCATTTGCATCACGGCTGCTCGCTCCATCGTTTTATTCAGTCATTCAGTCAATGTAAATGTAAATTTGCGCTGTTTTTGTGCCTCAGTTGGATGCGTTCGGCTGTCGTCTGTCATTTCTCGTCCGTCGACTGGCAACCGGCAACCCGGTGACTTTTGCATTGATGAAGTGCATGTTATGTGCATGTCGGTTGGGCTCTGATTGCCCAGCTGCCGGGACGGACTCGGACGCGACTGCCTGTGTGAGGTCCTTTGTGTCCATCAGTGTTGACAGTTGATTGTTTGACCAATGGACACGGCAAGTAAGCAGCTTGGCGATTCCTGGGCTCAACGCATCATTTCCCCACAAAAAGCTGCCGCACATTTTCAGGTATCGAACTCGAGCAGCGCTTCTCTCTCTTTTCGGTTTGGTGTTGTTGGAAAAGTGTTGCAAAGTTAATTACCAGGCCGGGCCGGCAAGCACTTTGAGGCCACGACAGGCAATTACAATTGCAAAGGTGGCGAAATTGCAGTTTAAATTGCATCGACCGAAATGAGTTCCCATACAGAGCAAAAGGTCAGCAAAAATTTCGATAATTAAAGCTTAGATCTTTTTTCTTAACCGGAGAAAAGTAACTGTATTTAAATTTTGAGCTGGCAACTGCCACGAAGCTCATTGAAATTCATAAAACAACCGAGGCGAAGTCCACAAAACACACAACCCCCACCAGGAATACTTAATCCAGAAGAGGCAAAGCTGCTGCTCCGAAAACATAAACAAAACGGCTCCAGAGTCACCTCAGAGCAAAAATCAACATAAATAAGGCAACGGAGCAAAAGAACCGCTAAACTGCCAGGCAAGCAGACAAAAGTTCTGCCAAAAACTGAAAGGTAAAGTCGCCGAGATCCTGCCATCAAAGGGTTCTCGGCAGCGCTAAAGATGTCACGACATTTTAATGATGATGTCTTGAATAAATTAGTTCCCAGCAACTACAAGGACCGAGCGAGGAGGGAAAGTCAATGCTTTATGGGCGTGTCTGCCCCGCCCGGTCGCGCGTTTGAGGCTTGCGACTTAATGACAAAAACGAAGTAAGCCGCAAAAAGTGTAAATGCGGTTTACGAAGGCGGCGGCTGGTCTGGGTGGCTCGTTTACCGCAACCTCAAAAAAATGTCGCACACGTGTGAAAAATATGCTACTTCTATCCCCCCAACCGCCCCACGGGTAGAATTTCTCTCTCAGTGATTCGGGCAAATGGAGTCATTTAAATTAAGTTGCAAAATATGCAAATGAAATGCGCCGAGTCCCACACTCGGAAACCCGAGAGCCGTTTAAAACTTCTGTCAACCGCATCCACAAGTTTTTTGGTCGCCTTTTGCACGTGTTCGGCCAGTTTTGCAGGTGGCCAGCCTGCCGTCGGCCACGCCCACTACAGGCAACGCCCCAAAATGTCGCACATAAATTAATTAGTTGCGCCTATTTTACCGATCAATCATGCAATTTTCTGCGCCATAAAATCTCCTCCGAGTTGCCTTTCCGGCCTTGGAATATTGGTCAATCGCTTGTACAACATGTTGCCAGCAGCCCTCACGTCCTTCTTTCCAGTCGGCGAGTCCTTGTTTTGTATGCTGGCTACAACCACCACGGCCGGCAGGGACTGCATTTTTTTGGATGTGTCATTCGACGCAATCTGTCACCCCATTGAGGGAGGGGAAGGTTGAAGGGGGGATATAAAAATTTAAGGGTGAATTCTCGACTTCAAAAATTAGCCAAATTAACACCTAAAAGGTCGGAAATACCTAGAACATTTCGTCTTTTTTTGGGCATAATTCGGAAAAACCATTTAAGTTGGATCCGAAATTCTCGAGTGGCTGAAAATGGAACCCAAAAACTGCACCAAATGCCAGCCTTTTTTTGGGGGCCGTTTGCTGCCTGAGTCAATTAAGGCGAAGGGCTTAAAAGTCTTGCCATTAGGTTGGGGCCAGTCCATTTGTGTGCCTGCGTCTGGATGTGCGTATTTTCAGTCATTTAAACAATTTCCATTAACAAATATGCGCAAATTGCCTTTTGGCGGTTTCACAAACGAATTGTTTGCATATACGCACAGCAAATAGCAAATAAAAAGGCCAAAAACCAAACAAAAAAAGGAGTAGACAAAATACCCACACCGCCCGCAGCAGCACTCGCCATGTATTAAAGCCTTAATAACAAGAACAATAAATTTGTATCCCTTTCTATATGTTTTCATTTTGCAAATTGTTTCGTTGCACTTCATTAAAAATTTAAACAATTCGAACGGCCGGCAAAAAAGTCCCACAAATGCCCCCAAGCCAGAGAACTTTAATCAACCGTAAAATGTTGACCTTTCCCCCCCCCCCCCCACACTCCTCCCTTCAGGACCCTTAGCCCGTTGGCACTGCTACTACGCCGTCCATTCCCCATAGCCCCGCCGACAGCATGTGGGCCAAATTTCTTGCCCCACTGAATGTGGGTGTGTGGGTTTTGCGCGCACGTGTGTGTGGGTTGGCTGTGTGTGTGTGTGAGGAACTTAATGGACCGGCTCCGCACTATTAGCCCAGCAAAGGTAACACGTCGAAAAAGTTAGGGATCCGACGATTTAAACGGGCGCCCCTCTCACTCCAATCTTTTGTTTCTGTCAATTGGAAGAGAACGTGAAATGTGGTTATTTTTATTATTACTAATTTTAACGCACTGCAAAGCTTTTTTTTATCCTTTGTGGCTATTAATTCAGCCCATGAGGGCGCGCCGGCTAGCGCTCAGTCTAGCTTACCAAATCAAGAGGTGATCGTTAGGGAACTGGGCATTTACGTAGTGTTTTTCGAAAAGTTTCCATCAAAGTTTCGACTACATTTCGGACTAGATTTACCATTCACTTTAAAGGAAATTATAAAATGAACCAAATCGGCAAACAAGGGAGGCTTAGATACATAGATAGGGAAAATACAGGGTACGTAGGGAACATTTCCCTAGAGTCTTTCGAAAGGTGGCCATAAAAGTATTGCCTACTTTTATGGGTAGATTGAAATTACCTGAGGGATTGTAGATCGACACTTTTAGGGTAAAAAAATACGTCTTAAAACGGTTTTATTACGTAGAAAGAGAGAGGGAAAACTAGAATTCCTTGACCAGGGGCCAGGAATTCTGTTCAAAACCCCTTTTTAGGGGGTTACGTATTGAATTTTTTTTATGGTCTCACATATTTTATTTAACCTGTTACCCTACCCACAGCTTCGTAAAAACCGTTCATAGTGGGGGGTGGTTGCTTGATTTTTTTCAAAAAATTGCATACTTTCAGGCGCATAAACAAAATGTTGAAAATTAAAAAAACATTGCATACTTTTAGGCGCACAAAAAACAACAACCCTGGCCTACCCCCACGTCGAAAATTCATACGCTGAAAAAGTGTTAAGTCCCCTTAGGGAAATTTTTTTATTGCCTTAAACGCGTACCCTAGGACCTAAAACGATCCTTAATCTCTAACTAAACCTGAGATATGAGCAATCAAAAATCTCCATCTTTAAACCTTCATATCTCAGTAACTAAGCACCGTAGGTCAAAGGTCATTTACATGTTTTAGAAAGGTCAGATCGTAAGCTTTAATTGTGCATTACTACTTTTTGAAAAGGTCAAGCTGTTACCGAGATATGAGCAATCAAAAATCGCCATCTTTAACCCTTCATATCTCAGTAACTAAACAAGAGAGGTCAAAGGTCAAATATGTTTTGGAAAGGTCAAAAGGTCATCTACAATGCCCAACTATCAGAA
>JBAMCP010001473.1:0-21647 GCA_037075105.1 Lissocephala sabroskyi
GCGTCAGACCGTGGACCGGTGTCGGCAGTGGCGTGCCGAATCGCCCGGCGAGTCGCCCGAGCAGACGACGTGCGCCCTTGACCGTGATTTGCTGGCCCACGATGGCGCCCCCACCCCCTCCACTCTCTCTCTCTCTCTCCCTCTCTAATGCGTCTTTGGAAATTAATTATTCATCTGCTCGACTCACACACACACGTACGCATGTGTGTGTTTGGCTGAGTCAACGATCAAAAAATTCAGAAGCCCCTCGTCTGGCGGTTAAGTGGGCGGGGTGGTTGCGGTTGTTTCTGTTTGTTGCATGTCTGGGGGCAATTGAAAATTTTCGTAAATGCCACAAAAGCAAAACTTACTGCAATTTGTTTGTAATGCCACTTTTGGCGCATCCCCCCGCCCCTTTTCGCGCCGCAACGCCAGCGCTTGCGGTTTTGCCATTGAAAGTGTCACGTTTGCCGCTTGCTGTTTCCAACTCGGAAATTAAGCAGGCCAAAGCGAACACATTCCATTTAAATACAAGTTCTTTCAATTAACCAACAACAACAACAAGCGGATCTGAAATTGAGCGAACCGTTATGCGTGTGCAAAGCTTTTGCGCTCTCTCTCTCTCTCTCGCTCGACTTCCGTTGATATTTGGCTTTGTTATTGAAATGAGAAATGGCGGCCTCCCCGCGCGCCCCGTCTCTCATTCCGATACACAAGTGGGTGGGCAGCCTCTTTATCGAAAAGAGAACGAGAGAGCAGGCAACCCTGAATGAACGCGTCGGCCGGGGCAAATGGCAACAACGAAAGTTTCATATCAGCGAGCATTTTACGCACCTGCTCCCACCCCCGCCGCTCGCCCAGGCAACGATGACGAAAACGTGCGCCGCCCCCCGCCGCTTTTGCGAAAGCCTTTGAATTTTTTTATTTTGGAAACGCATTTCAGCATCGACAGACGGACAGTAGTTAACTTACATGGCCAGCGATCCAGTTGCCTATTGAGAGCAGACGGTACTTGCCCAATTAGACGAACGAGGGCTGCATCAACAATTTCCTAGGCTGTCCAAAAATCTAAAAATACAAGAAAATTGGTATATTAGTATTGCTTGATCACCCCTCGCTGTTTTTTTCGTTATTAATTGAGTTTAATTGTTTTTCGTTTGTTGAGCGCGTAGCGAAGCGTCAATTTCTCGTATGTATTACCAGCCGTGCATCTTGCAACAACAACACACACACGCAACACCCAAATGCCCCCAATTATCACGTGCGTGTGTGTGCGTTTCATTTACTGATTTCGGTTTTCGATGTTTTTTTATTGGCTTTGCTCACGGAAACCTCAAATCGATTTCGCGGTTATGTAAATTCAAGGATACCATAGCAATCAGCTTTCAGTATGTTTCGATACCTCGATACTCGCTTTATCAAAGTATCGAAACGGCAGGGCTGCAACTTTCCCATCGATAATTAGTAAAATTGAATTTTATTTGCAGGCCCGAATTGCCATGCTTTTGGGAGAACGCAAATGCCTGGAAAGCCTCAAATCGGATCTGACAAGACGCATCAAAATGCTCGAATACGCCCTGCGCCAGGAGCGGGCAAAATTCTACCGATTAAAATACGGAACCGATCCGCCTCAGCTAAACGAGTTCAAGCCAACGAACGAGGACGCCGGCCTGGCCGCCGACGCGGCCACCGACTCCGAAGTCCCCTACAGCTCCGTCTCGAACACCACGTGGCGCCAGGGACGACAAATGCTCCGCCAATATCTGGCCGAAATCGGCTACACAGACAACATCATCGATGTCCGTTCGAATCGCGTACGTTCCATTCTCGGTCTCAACAACAATGCCGATCACGACGGCAGCCTCGGCCTCGGCGGCGGCGGCGTCGGCAGCGGCCTGGCCGGCGGCGAGAACCTCAGTCCCAACATCAACGGCAATGAGAGCAACAAGCGAGCATCCGAATCAGAAGGTGAGTTTCCCCGCCTCCCCCCCTGTGATGACTTGAATAATTTGCTCACATTAGGACGTCATACTCCCGCTAAAAAAGTGCAACAATCGACAGACGCCATCATACTGGAGACGGAGGCGGCGGTCATGGCGAACTTTGAGTTCCTGGGCCAGACGGAGATGTCCGATGACGACGAGATATCCGATGACCTGGAAATGGTGGCCACCGATAACGATGACACCGATGTCAAGATGGCCAAGCGCCCCAAGTCCGGCAAGGATATGCTAAACGAAGGTGAAACACCGTTATTTTTTTAACTCCACTTGCCCTCCTCTGGTCCGAGCATGAAAATTGCAACTGTTGTCCATTCAGCCGTGAGAAACGAAAGTTTATGTCTCTCGTTTTCTGTTTTGTTTTTCTGCTTTTCTTCTTTTGCTAATGTTCTCGCGAAGACCTTGAAGCCGAGGTGGGAGAGCAGCTCTTGAACGATATGAATCTGATAACCGAAGGTGCTTAATCTCAACCCCAAAAATTCTGCTTAAGCTTTTTCATTTTCCTCCCAAACACAAACGAACAAAAAAAATACCTTCCTCGACCACAAACGATGCTAACAAAGTTTTCTTTGCTCTTTTCTCCAACCACCGGGAAACAAAAACAACTCCACACACACACCCACGCACACCCGAAATTGTTAAGGACCTTTTGCTGCCACCACCAACAACAATGGCCGGGTATACTTGAACGACGGCGGCCTTGGCTCAGAAGTCGACGGCTCCCTAGGCCTGGGCGAGCTGGCCCAGCTGACGGTGAACAACGAGGCGGACGGAGCCTACGACGCCAACTCCAAGGACGGCACTGGCGGCAGCTCCGGCGGTGCTGGTTACCGCAAAACCTGGAACGCCAAGTACACGCTGCGCTCGCACTTCGATGGAGTCCGTTCCCTGATTTTCCATCCCGAGGAGCCCGTGCTTATAACCGCCTCCGAGGACCACACGCTCAAGCTGTGGAACCTGCAGAAGACGGTCCAAGCCAAAAAGTCAGCTAGTCTGGACGTGGAGCCGCTCTACACCTTCCGCGCCCACACCGGCCCCGTCTTGTGTCTGGGGATGTCCTCGAACGGCGAGACCTGCTACTCCGGCGGCCTCGATGGCAACATCGAGTGCTGGCAGCTGCCCTCCCCCAACATTGACCCCTACGATTGCTACGACCCCAATGTCCACTCCGGCACACTCGAGGGCCACACGGACGCCGTCTGGGGGCTCACCACCATGCAGAACAACATAGTCTCGTGCTCGGCCGATGGCTCAGTCAAACTGTGGTCACCCTATTCCAAGGACTCGCTGCTGCGCACTTATACGGCCTCCGAGGCGGAGGGCGTGCCCTCCTCGGTGGACTTTGTGAGAAACGAGGTGGACCACATTGTGGTGGCCTACAACAGCGCCCACTGTATCATCTATGACACGGAGACGGGCAAGCAGATCATCAAGCTGGAGGCCGCCCAGGAGATGTCCGGCAACACGGGGAAATTCATCAACAAAGTTGTCTCCCATCCCACACTGCCCATCACGATAACCGCGCACGAGGACCGCCACATACGGTTCTGGGACAACACCTCCGGCACTTTGGTGCACTCGATGGTGGCGCACTTGGAGCCGGTGACCTCGCTGGCGGTGGACGCGCACGGTTTGTATTTGCTCTCTGGCTCGCACGACTGCTCGATACGGCTCTGGAACCTGGACAATAAGACGTGCGTGCAGGAGATCACCGCTCACCGGAAGAAGTTTGACGAGAGCATATTCGATGTGGCGTTCCATGCCACCAAGCCCTATATCGCCAGTGCCGGGGCGGATGGCCTAGCCAAGGTTTTCGTCTAAGAAAAATCAACAGAAAAAAAAGCCCTACAAAAAAAATAATGTCATCTGCTAAAGAAGATTTCAGAGTTCGAGTTACACACAAAAATCGTAAAAAAAAATTATACATATTAAATATAAATATTATACATTTAAATCTAAATATACCGTATATTATAAAAGGAAGGCGAGACCGCAAAACATAACCTTAAAAAACTTAAACCAACAAAATTCCAAGCGTCAAGTAAATCACGAAAGCGGCAGAATCGGTAGAATCAGTCTAAACCATAGAGCCACCGCCGTCGACCATAACCGATTATATATATATATACCCATTATATAGATCCAAAATTATAAAACCCAAACGGCCTCCTTATGGTCGCGCTCTCTCTCTCTCGCACACACAGGCCGGAGAGCAGCTGACGCAGCTGAGGAATCGCTCGATCTGGCAACGCTCTGAGTTGGCAGATCGACCGATTAAACGGGATATTAATGAGGAGGTGGGGGCCACAAAAACGAGCTCTGTGAACGTTCAGGTTTATTTCCCTTCATTTTTTATATACTTTTCTGACTTTTAAGAAAATTCCGCTTTGATACCGTTATAAACCTGCGCGTTCACTTAGTCGTTCACAACCGCCCCCGCCCACCTCGTCTACGTAAACTATATAGAGATGATCAAATTCTATAGGCTAAGAGACAAATACGCATATAAAGAAAGGATCCCATTAAAAATTAAACAGATCGAGCAAATTGTAAATTAACCTTAGAAAACCATAAACAATAATGACGACGATGATAATGACGTTATAGCGATGTGAAAAGATTTGTGTAATGTGGTTTTTTTATTTATTTCGTAGCGTCAAAGCTTCCAAATAAAGCGAGAAATTAGTTCACAGCAAAAAAGAGAAATTCTAAAAACGCCCCAAGCTTTTTAAAACAAACTCCTTGAAGGCCCAAGGATCTGCAAATTGTTTTTCATACAAACCTTACACCAGTATGCTAAGCTATTTATTTTTTAATTTATACGCCCCCCCACCCCCGCAAGCAGGATCACGAAAATTAAAAAAAAAAAAAACCTGTAGAGATTTGCAAATTGTAGCGATGTATGTGTAGTTTGAGTTCACACACACACACACACACGAGCAACTCAATATTAGTTTTTAGTATTACAAATTATAAATATATAAATATAAAATTAAATGTATATGAAGACGATAGGGAAGGAGGAGGAGGAGGTGGGCCAACCCAAGTTGATATTCGAGAAAATACAAAGCAAAATGGACAAAATCGTAAGACCAAAATGGCCAACGAAAATGCCTAACACACACACACACACACATACCTTAAAAACAAAAAACAAATCTATTGATTTTCATTAAAAATTGTACATTTTTTGATTTTTTAAATAAAGTTTTACTTAAATGAGAACCAACCGATTGCGAGGCACAGTCACAAGCATTTTTAGGCCACGTTGTTTTTTTTTTTTAATATTTAAATTAATTTTCCTTTTTTTTAAGGCACAAATTTTGTTTTAGAGTTTTGAGGTCTTCAAAGTGCCGACAACCAGCGGGTCCTTGTTGCAGGCTTTGCAGTCCTTAAACTCATTTAATCTGTATTTTTTTTTTAAACTTGCTGCTGGCGGCACTTAAACTTTTTTTAAATTTGGTTGGCTTTTTCTGGCCGTTGAGCTCGCGCACAATTGTGGGTTTTATTTTACAACCGTTAACGAATCCACTGCCATATTTTTCAAGATAAACAACAACACGCATGCGTTTCCGGTTATTTGCAGAAAAATAAATTAACAAAAACTGAGAAAATAATGATAAAACCTATAAAACTATATATTCTTTTACCTGAGTTTCAGAATGTAACGCAGTTAGTAGGGACACGAGATAAATGAAAATGAGAACTTAAATACATCTAAACACATATTAATCAAATCGTAAATTAAAAATAAATACAATTAAAACCGAGCCTAGTCTTTAGAATTTTTTATTTTCAAAGCAAGTTGGAAATTTACCAACCGCCACAAGAAGTTTGAAAAGCGCGCCCAGAACAATAACATGTTCAGGGTTGCCAGCCTATCTGAGCTGTCAAAAACGATAAAAACTACCCAACAAAATACCATTAAAAATATGGCAACGCTGTTGGTGTGAATTCTGCTTTTTTGGCACTAAAAATTAATAAAGAATTTTATAAATTCCTTTAATTTCGCGTGCGGACATGGAGGATTCGTAGGGCGCCGATGTAGACAAAACGCAGGTAAGCCCACCAAGCAACCTAATAAAAGACATTTATAATTTTCTTTATTTTATAGATTCCACCGCTTAACCAGAAACGCATCCTGGCGTTTGTGAATCACTTCCTGATAAATACCTGCACCTTTCTCAATGAATTCGCGTTGGGATGCGAGACGCGTTTCATAGAAGTGGAGCGCAAGCTGCAAAAGACTGAGGCTGCCCTGATTATTTTGGAAGCCAAGTTGGCTTCGTTACCCGCAGATCCCGAGGCGCCGCAAATCGAAGCTGCAGTTGAGGAAGCCCCGCCCCCTGCGGACGACGCTGCTCCTGTCAAGGAAGCAGAACCGGAAATCAAAGGGGTCAAGACCAAGGAGGACGTGCGATACATAAAGTTCTTTAAAATGCTCCATGTGGGCGTGCCAGCGCCTGCGGTGAAGCAGAAAATGCAAGCCGAGGGTCTGGATCCTCAGCTGCTGGACACGCCGGACGCCCTTTTGCCCAATGGCATTCCAATGAACTGAGTTGGAAATTTGTGATAAATGTTGAGAATTAAAAGGTTTTAAAACTTAAGTCTACAGCATGTTTTATTTGCCACCCTAAATGCGCGACGGCAAACGCTGATTCAGCGTCCCAGGGGGTTAAGGCGGCCGATGAAAACAACTTAAAAAACACTTCGAAATACAAAAGTTGGCGGCTCGTACGTTCTCGGTGATTTGGAGGAGGAGGGTGAGGCGTTTAGAACTGGATCATCTGTCCCTTGCGCTTCTTGTCGCCGCCCAACTCGAAGTGCTTGCAACGCTTCAGAGGAGTTTGTTTGCGGTATTTGCACTCGGTGCACTCCATACGCAGCACGATCTTTTTGGTGGTCTTGGCCTGCGCGAAACAAAGAAATGTTGGTCAGAAATCCAATCAATTAAAGGTGAAATGTCCTGTCCGAAGTTGGCCGGTGAAATGCTGAGATGGAAAGTTGATCCGCAGCATTGCCGCCATTTCGGCAATTGGTCTGGCACAGTTTGTTCCCGCTAAAAAGCTTAGGGCCTCCTTGGGGGCACAGCTTTTCAGTTCTACTAAGTGCCGGCGGTGGGCTTACCTTCTTCCTGAAGATGGGCTTGGTCTGACCACCGAAACCCTGCTGTTTCCTGTCGTAACGTCTACGACCCTGGGCACCCTTGCGCTCCTTGGATTTCTTGTACTGGGTGACCTTGTGCAGCTTGTGCACTTTGCATTTCTTGCAGAATGTGCGGCGTTGTTTCGGTACGTTCACCTGGAATCACAGCAGAGGACCAAATTCCATTATCAACACTCGCTAACACCCGGAAACACGTCAATATATCCAGCATATTGACGGTAAAGCATTCACTCTTCACATTTTGCAAGTATATGGCGTTTTAAGCGTCATTTAAAGGCGATGTTTTAAGATTTTCCATAAAAGATTTGCGGACACCTACCATCTTGACACGGAAAGAAACGCGAAAAAGAAAGAAGAAGAATAAACACCGATGTAGCCAAGGTTGATTTGAAAATTATCGCTGAGGGCTGTCCACTCGCAGAGAAATTATCCCCAACTTTAAAATTCACTTAGCCAAGCGTAACAAAATTATGGAAAATAAAATTTAATAATTAAAACACAGTTGAAAAACTCGGAAAAAACTAAAATATAAACCACTAAATATTTACAAACGACCAGGGCTGCAACGGATCGCGAGCATGGCAACTCTGCCAGCCTCACAGGGACGGCAAACAATTTGCGCTGCCAGCCCTGGTCAGGCAACAACAAAAATAACAACAAAATGCAAGAAATCTTCTTGTTCTCCGCGATTTGAGGCCCAGCTAAAATGTTTTAAACGCCTTTAAAGTGCAATAGAAGTGTCGCTGTGGGTTTGTTAAATGCAAGAAAACGAAAGCATTAAACGTATTTTAAAATGAAATGAAATTTATAAAGTCTGCGAATCGCGTTCAAGGTGTAAATGTGAGTGAGTGCAACTGTGTGAGGGTGTGTGAGCCGTCCGGGAGCTCGTTTGGGTGGGGAGAGAAAACCGGAATTAATGGCGGTTTTTATTTTTGTGGCTAATTTGCATAAATAAAGCTGCAATTAAAATGCAGAGAATGTACGCTCTGTTGCTGCCAACCTTGACTTTCTGGATAATCACCCTCCAATTTCCCTACGCCTCGCTTCAAAACAGGTAACAAAAAAAAACCCATCAATTCCCTGCCGCCCCCGCCGCCCACAAGCAAACTTTCATTTGTCATCCGTAAATTTGTATCTGTCTCAGCTGCGACCGCAGCCGCAAAGTTTTCACCGACCTCTACGGCGAGATAAGCGACGGACCCGCCGGCTACAACTACACCCAGGACTCGCACTGCGAGTGGCTGATAAGGGCGCGCAACGACAGCCAGTTCATTACCCTGAACTTCCTCAGTTTCGGCACCGAATGCTCTTACGATTACATTTATGTGTACGACGGAGATTCCTTCAACTCCACGCTGCTCGGCAGCTTCAGTGGGCGCACCCTGCCCCAGCGCCTGGTGGCCCGCAGCGGCAGCGTAAGTTCATCTCCATTTCTCCCTTGAATCTTGTTAACAAAAACCTTTCGGTTCCCTTCAGATGCTCGTGCTGATGTACAGCGACACGAACTATGTTTTGGATGGATTCCGCGCCTCGTATTACATATCAAATTGCCTGAACAATTGCCACAACCAAGGGAAGTGTGTGGGCCACCAGTGCGTCTGCCATGGCGAGTGGGTGGGCCCCGACTGCGAGGACGAGGCCTGCCCCAAGAAATGCGGCGAGCTGCAGGGCCATGGCAAGTGCCTCAACAGCATTTGCCACTGCGCCAACGGCTACAGCGGCAGGCTCTGCGATTTGAGCAGTAATCCTCCCGGCAGCAGTTGGCGCTGGCTGGCCACCGATGCCGAGGGCATGACCCCTCGAGCCGCCCACTCCGCCATCTATCTAGAGGACGAGGATGCGCTTTATGTGTTTGGCGGCTATGATCTCAACGAAGTCATCAACACCCTGCAGGTTTGCCCAAACCACAACCACCTGTTTATCCTAAACTAATCGTCTTTCTCGCCAGATCTACCGCTTTGCCACCAGCCAGTGGGTGGATGAGTGGGGGATTCCCCTGCAGAGCCGCCGGCATTCCTATCATCCTCATAAGATCGACAATATGCTGCTCAAGGCTGTGCTGCACCACAAGAACGAGGACGAGGCCAAGCTGTGGGGCCTCAACAGCGATGTGTCCTTCTTCCGCAACATTCTCTACACTTTGGCCGAGTCGAATCTCCACCAGCGCCGCACGCGCTCCAGCGACAATGCCAGCCTCCCCGAGCTGCCCGAGTACTACGAGGATTTGCTCGAAGTCGTGACAGACGACAATCGCCCGCAAGGACGCTACAGCCATGCCGCTGATCGAGTGCCTGGCGGCTTTGTGATCTTTGGTGGCAAGCAGGGCAATGGCAGCTTCTTCAATGACCTTTGGCTGTACAACAACACGGAGGTGGGCCTGAAGTGGAAGCAAATGGCCATGAAGTCGAAGCTGAAGCCGCCGCCGCTGGCCCGCCACACGCTGACCAGGGCTGGGGACTTCCTGTACCTGTTCGGCGGCAGCCTCGAGTCCGGCGAGTTCTCCTCCCGCATCTACCGCATAGCCTTGCCCCTCTCCGAGCACTCGCAGTGGCAGCTCATCCAGCCGCACGGCGGCAAGCAGATGGACCTACGCATGGCCGCCCACAGCACCGTCTACTACAAGGCCACCAATTCGCTGATTGTGTTCGGGGGAATCATGACCAGCCTGGCGCGCTTCTCCAAGCTTTCCGACCGCATTTTCGCCTTCCAGCTGGAGAAGCTCCACTGGACGGAGGTGCTCTATCCCAGGACTGCCTTGAGGGACACGAATATACCACGCGAGCGGGCCTTCCACACGGCCACCATCTCCGGCCACTACATGATTGTTTTTGGCGGCTACACGCATCGCCACAACAAGGACGAGATCTGCTACGACAACCAGATGTACTGGTATCATCTGAGCTGCCACATTTGGATCAACCAGGTGGTCTCGGCGGATGACAGCCTCTACCCCAAGAAGGAGGGCGTCTTTGCCCAGGCCGCGGCCTTGAGGATGAACACCACTTTGCTGATTGTGGGCGGCTACCATGGCAATGTGAATGCCGACTTGTTTGCCTATGAATTGCCTCAGGTCCTGCGCGTGGAGAACTCTTTATACAACCCTGAGATGTCCTGCAGGCTGCATGCCAGCCACACGGCCTGCCTGTCCAATCCCGAGTGCGGCTGGTGCTCGGCCGACAGCAGCTGCTATGGCCGCACCATTGGCGCCAACTGCACTACCAATCTGCAGACCACCCGCTGCCCGGGCATCTGCCCTTCCCTGGGCGACTGCCATGCCTGCCTGGTCCATGGCACCCAGTGGTCCTCCAGCCCGGACAATGCCCAGTCCGTGGCCAGCAAGCTCGGCCTGAACGAGTGCACTTGGTGCGTGCAGAATGCCCGCTGCCACCACCGCGACGACAACTACGGCATCTGCGGCGACAGCCCCGGCTGGTGGGGCGAAAAGGGCACTGAAGTCCGCTCGCCCACTCTCTGCACAGTGAACGACAGGAGGCCTGGGCTGACCTACATTAAGTACCATCATCCGGTGAACTATTCCATGCCGGATTACGTGGGCATTGTGAATGCCACAATGGTGGACTTTGCGGCCCCGCCGCCTTACTCCCATTTCGAGCAGAAGCTGGAGGCCGAGATGCTGGCCAGGCTGCTGGGCTTTGTGCGCCCGCAGAGGCAGTGGAACAACTCGAAGATCCAGGTGTGCACCAGCTACTCCTCGGCCGTCTTGCGCGTGGGCCTGGGCATGAGCCTGGAAGGCCTGCGCAATCTCACCAGCCAGAATGCCAATCAGCCCTTCTGCAACAACGTCGACATTCCCTACACCGATCAGCCCTTCCTCATAGACTTTCAGGTGGGTGGAGGCATCCTTCAGTTATTCGTTATTGACATCCTTTTCCTTCCAGGCCCGCCGGCGTCTGGGGGTCAACAACATGTACAGCCAAATGGAGCTGCTGCACTTGTACAACAATGCGGCGAATGCCTTCACCTTTGAGTCCCTGGAGCCTTATTACTCTGGGATGTGCCATCAGTATGGGAACTGCCTGCATTGCCTCACAGATGCCTCCTGCTCCTGGTGCGATTTGACCTCCACCTGCCATGTGAAATCCGTGAATGAGACGGCCGTCTGCCGGGCTGCTGATGACCCCCACTGGGCTTATCTCATCAGCCAGCCGAGCCAGTGCAACAACTGCTCGAATTATGTGTCCTGCGAGGAGTGCACGGCCGCCAGCGGCCAGTGCGAGTGGTGGTCCGAGGAGGCCCGCTGCTCGCGGCTGGGCCGGGCCAACAACAGCGTCCGCAGCCTGGACCACTGCCCTTTGGCCTGCCGGCTGCGCCAGGGCTGCGAGGAGTGCCTGAGCAGCCGCGGCCGCTGCGTCTGGTGCGAGGCCAGCGCCCAGTGCTTCAGCTTTGCCGTCTACACCAGCGAATACCAATTCGGCATGTGCCGCGAGTGGACCGACCAGGTTGTCTCGACCGCCAACCTGGCAGCCCCACAGGCCCCCTTCCGCCCGCCGCCTCAAAAATGCAAATCCTGCGCGGGCCATCGCAACTGCTCGGCCTGCCTGAAGAGCCTGGGCTGCGGCTGGTGCTTTGACCGCGACAATCCCATCGAAGGCGTCTGCATGCAGGGCGACTTTGGGCAGCCTTATGGCAACTGCTCGCTGGCTTTGAACAGCTCCACCCAGCACGATGCCGAGTGGGCCTATGCCCAGTGCCCGGACGTGGACGAGTGCGGCCTGGGGCTGCACGACTGCCACAAGGAGGCCAAGTGCACCAACACCCAGGGCTCCTACAATTGCCTGTGCCGGCGTGGCTACGTAGGCGATGGCCGCTTCTCCTGCCTGCGCACCTGCTACGAGTCCTGCCAGCATGGCAACTGCTCCGGGCCGCCGGAGTATACCTGCAAGTGTGATCTGGGCTGGACGGGCAAGGACTGCTCGGTGAACTGCGGCTGCCACAACCACTCCACCTGCCTGGAGCGGGTGGGCAAATGCGACCAGTGCCAGGCCTGGACGGAGGGCGAGCGCTGCGAACGCTGCCGCCAGGGCAGCTATGGCAATGCCACCTCTACAGATGGCTGCCAGCCCTGCGAGTGCAATGGCCATGGCAACCAGGATCTGGGCATTTGCAATGTCAACAACGGCGAGTGCTATTGCAAGGACAACACCCAGGGCCTGAAGTGCGAGACCTGCGAGTCGGGCTACTATGGGGACCCCCGCAACCGCGGGCAGTGCTATTTCCAGTGCGAGTCGCGAGGGATCCTGCCCAACATTGGCCGGAGTGGGATTGGATCTTATCAGTCTTACCGAAGCCCCTGGGGCTCCAGCCTGGAAGTGCGCGAGTGTCTGTGGATCTTGCAGCCGAAGAGCCAGCAGGCCCAGAAGTCCCTCCTGCAGTTGGAGTTCCAATGGTCCAACCTCTCCATGGACTGCGACGAGAATGCCGTTTACATTTATGACTCCCTGCCGGATTTGACGGGGGCTGCCCAGCAGAATCAACTCATAGCCGTGGTCTGCGCTCCTTACAGTTCCCGCAGGATCATCGAGGCCCGCAGCAGCCATGTCACCGTGTATTATAAGCAAGGCAAGCACTACGGCTTCGATGCCATCTACTCGGTGAAGAACTGCGCGGCCAGGACCTGCCAGCACCCGCACACCTGCGACGACCAGCAGCGCTGCGTCTGCCCGCCCGGCTACATCGGCCCCAAGTGCGAGGTGGAGATTTGCCCCAAGAACTGCAATGCCAAGCGGCTCCAAGGCTACTGCAACACGGACTACGGACGCTGCATCTGCAGCAGTCCCAGCTTTGCCGGGCCGGACTGCGGGACTCTCGTGATGCCGCACCACCTGGTGGTCACCGAGCTGTTCAACACGCAGCTGCTCAGCGAGGCCTTTGAGCATTTGAGGAAGACCATACCCCGTTTCGGGCACTCGGTGAATGCGGACAGACGCGGGTCCTTGTGGATGTTTGGCGGTTACTCGCCCTCGCATGGCCCACTCAATGATTTCCGGCAGTTTGACATGAAGAACGGCACCTGGATGCAGGTGACCGTGGAGTCCACGCCGGACGAGAAGATGCCCTTGGGGCGTTACTTCCATGCGGCCGAGATCTTTGTGAAGAAGCAGACAATCTTCATTTATGGTGGGCTGACTGTGCGGGCCCCGCAGGAGCCACGCCTGCTGGACGACTTTTGGCAGTTCTCCATACAAAACCAGCGCTGGAGTCCCATCGAGGATCCCCACCAGCCGCCTGCCTTGGCCGGCCACACGCTCACCCACATACGCAGCCATGAGCGCGAGTCGCTGCTGCTGGTGGGCGGCCTGACCCGCAACAAGTCCCGCCCTCTCGAGCTCTGGGAGTTCAACCTCGAAACCTTCCGCTGGGAGCATCTCAAGGCTCTGGGCATGCGCATGCCTCTGCTTTATGGACACAGCACCGTCTACCATGCCGAGAGCCACATAGTCTACGTGTTTGGCGGCTACTCCGGCGAGCCGCAGAGCGTCTTGTATGCCCTGAACCTGGACAAGCTCAGCTGGACCGAGCTGCCCGTTTTTAAGGATCTAAACACCCCGGACATGCTGCTGCCGCGGGCCCGCTACTTCCACTCGGCCGTGACCACCGAGCACTACATGATTGTCTATGGCGGGCGCACCACGCCTTATAATGCCTCCGATGTGCTGGTGGCCTACGTCTATGCCTGCAACCAGTGGGTGAGGCTCACCCAGGACGTGGAGATTGTGGGCCAGCTGCCGCAGTCCACCTACGCCGAGGACATAGCCATCGACAGCGAGGCCAAGACCTTGTATGTGATAGGCGGCTGGGACGGCAGCGCCACGCAGAGCCAAGTGACCCGCGTGCATTTGCCTGAGGACATCTGCCAGCTGTGGAGCTCGGGGAAGTACCTCTGCCGGCACTTCATGGGCTGCAGCTACTGCACGGTACAGAACACCTACAGCAGCAGTTCCCATTGCTTTACCCAGGGGCAGACGGCCTGCTCGAATCCCAATGGCACCATGGTGGTGAACAATGGAGCGCCCTGCGACGAGGGCTGGATGGCGCGGAGGAACTGCTCGAGCTTCGGCAGCTGCAGCGCCTGCCTGGCGGCCTGGCCGAGTCACCAGGAGTCCACGCCGGTGTGCCAGTGGTGCGATGAGTGTGGGATCAAAGGACGCTGCGTGCCGGCCGGGCAGGACTGCCAGAGATCGAGCATTTGGTGTCAGATGGAGTCAGGCGTGGGGGTCCTGAATCTCTGCCCTTTGGAGCAGTGCCACACGCTGAGCTGTGAGTCCTGCCGGCTGAATCACAACTGCGATTGGGCCAGGAACGAGCTGGGCATCATCGAGTGCATCAGCAAGGAGCTGGTGGAGAAGAATCAGTACCACTTGGTGGAGTCCTGCCCGCCGGCCTGTTTCACTTATGCCAACTGCACGAGCTGCCTGACCAGCCAGCCGGACAGCCCCACGGACTGCAAATGGTCCACCATGCTGAATGCCTGCCTGTCGCCCAAGTCGCAGCCTTTGCTGTGCGCCGGCGGGGTCTGTGGTCTGGTCTTGGATAGCCAGGAAAAGGACCGCTGCCCGGAGCCCTGCCATGTCTACAGCCAGTGCTCCACCTGCCTGGAGCATGCCCACTGCGGCTGGTGCTCCCGCGACGGCCACAACGGCGACGGCATCTGCACGGAGGGCTCCCTCGAGCATAAACAAGAATATCCTTCCTCCTCCACCTGCGACCTCATCTATGCCCTCTGGCGCAACGACTCACAGCTCACCCCGGCCGATGTGGTCACCTGGAACTATGTCCAGTGCCCGGCGGAGAATGAATGCCAGAATGGCCACCACAACTGCAATGCCGTCTCCGAGCGCTGCATAGACTCCCCCGTGGGCTACCGCTGCGTCTGCGGCGACGGCTACCGCGCGGAGAACGGCAGCTGCCTGCCCGTGTGCAGCCAGGGCTGCGTGAGGGGCCACTGCCTGAGGCCGGACGACTGCCAGTGCGACTTCGGCTATGTGGGCGCCAACTGCAGTATCCAGTGCCTGTGCAATGGCCACTCGAACTGCGAGGGTCCTGACCGGCTGGACATCTGCCTGGAGTGCCACAACAACACGATGGGCGAGCAGTGCGAGAAGTGCCAGCCGCTGTTTGTGGGCAACCCGCGCGAGGGCCGGGAGTGCCAGCCCTGCCTGGACTATTGCCATGGACACAGCGATGCCTGCGTGGCCTACGACTCGGATCCTGCGGTCTTTAATATGACCAGAGCGGAGTTGGAGCGAAATCTGCCGGAGGGACCCCAGCACAATGCCACTTGCTTGCATTGTGGCAATCATACGGCCGGCGATCGGTGCGACACTTGCTTGCTGGGGTATTTTCGGGGCAGCGAGGATCATCGGCGGTCCTGCCGGCCCTGCCAGTGCCATGGACATGGAAATGTCTGCGATACAGTGACCGGGGAGAAGTGCAACTGCGGGAATAACACGGAGAGCGATGCCACCTGCACGGCTGGCGGGGGTAAGAATTCTGCCCAACTGTGCTGGAGTGTGCAGTGCTCGAAGTGCCGGGATTCGTATGCTGGCAATCCCACCGATGGACACCAGTGCTACAAGCAGATAACGGTCGAGTCCCGCATGTGCTTCGACGCCAAGCCCATAGGTGAGTCATTGCTACTGTTTTTTAAACCCTTTACCCTAAGAAAAGGGGACAAGATTTGTGGGGACACAAGAAAAAGCAATGAAAGAGTAGAATCTGGCCAAGCCAGTCTGTCCTCTTGAACCGAAAGACTAAGGCGCAAGGGTGTGAAATACTGAGGCTACAAGGGTATAAAATAGATTTTTTTCGAATTTCTTAGTCCCTCCAAAGATAAGAATGAGAGGAATCAATCCAGCACTGTGCGACTCTCTCTATAATCGGGGTAACCACCCCACATCTCCCAAAAAATAGAAAAAGAATTGATTTAGGCAAGTTCGTCAGTCGTAAGAACTCAGAGACTGTACCAAGGCAGAAGGGTATTAAATAGTTTTGTGCGAATTTCGTTGACCCCCCGAGAAAAAAGAAGAGGAATTGATCCAGCCCTATCCGTCTGTCCCCCAGTGTGTCTGTTTGAACATATTAAAGCACAATGGTAATAATACATGTAGGGTATAAAATAGTCGTGTACGAAAGTATATACCATGGAGGAGTCTTGGTAGATCCCCACAAGAAACAAATTTAGAGGAATCGACCGTCAGTCTGTCCGCCTGAATTCAGACAGAGAAGAATCGGTTCAGCACTGTCCGTCTGTCCTCCAGTGTGTCCGTTTGAACATATTTAGGCACAGGGGTAAAGTACCTGCAGGGTATAGAGAAGAAGTCTCTAGAGGACTTACACAAGAAAAAGAATTTGAAGAACCGATCGTTAGTCTGTCCAGCTTAACGTAGACAGAGGAGAATCGATCCAGCAGTATCAGTCTGTCCATCTGCGTGTCCGTTTGAACTCAGAGATTATACTATACTAAGGCTCAAGGATATAATATCTCAAGAGTATAAAATAGTGTTTTCCAAATGTATTTAACATAGAAAATAAGACTTCGTAGATACCCCAAAATCGATCTTATCATGTTCCTCTGCCTAACCGTCGACTATAAGAACATGGGTACAAGGGTAAATTTCCTTAAAGCACAAGTGCGAATAAAGGTGAGATAGAGCAGAAGAATCCTTATAGGAATCAAGTCAATCTGCCCGTCTGTCCGAAACTATAACAAATAGACCCTTCCTTCCAAAAGGAACAGGGTATACCACTCGATTTTCCTATACCTAATTCCTTGATTTGTGATTTTGTGTATTTTTAGAGGAGTGCAAATCGAAGCCGGCAGCCTTGAAGCCTGGCCAGACGGTGTTTTTCGTGATCCAGCCGCGTTTCATGAACGTCGACATTCGCATCATCATCGACGTTACCCAGGGTGAGTTGGATGTGTTTATGTCGCCGCAGGACGATTCCTTCATTGTCGAGACGAATCAGACAAACGGTTTCCACGAAATCTTCCTCGACAATCGCTACAACTGGGGACCCAAAATGAAGCGCTCACATCCTTTAAACGTGGCCCTCCCGCGCCACGACAATGTTACCCTACAAAAGCTATTTACCCCCGAGCGAAGGACCAGCGGCAGCATCGGCAGCTCAGCCTTTTACGCTCCCCATCTGCACGACTGCAAGAGCCACGGCGGCCACTACTTCCTCGTCAAGGACAAGCAGGCCAAGGACCTCAGCACCCACGTTACCCTCAACCAATGCAACACCCTGCTGCGGCTGTTTGGCCTGAAGAATCGCTTGGTCCTGACGCTGCCCCAAAACGCCCACAACCTCAGCGCCACGCGTTTCTTCATAGCCCTGCGGGCGAGTTCCGGGCCAGAGCCGAGCTATGGTTCTGTGGTCTTCCGCCAGGATCAGCTGCACATCGACCTGTTCGTGTTCTTCTCGGTGTTCTTCTCCTGCTTCTTCCTGTTCCTGGCCGTCTGCGTGATCGTCTGGAAGGTCAAACAGGCGGCAGACTTGAGGCGCGCGCGGCGCCAGCATGTTGTCGAGATGCTGCACTTGGCCAAGCGCCCATTCGCCCAGATTTTCCTGGCCTCCGCCAGCCTGGACATGGACAGTCCCCAGCCAGTGTCCTCGGTGCGCGCCATGCGGGCCCGCGCCCGCCATGCCCTCCTCCTGCAGCAGCAGCAGTCCTCGGCCCAACGAGAGTCCCAGACCCAGACGACCGCCCTGCAGACGCCGGCCAGCAGCCAGGCTGTGGCCTCGCGGCCCGCACGTCGGCCCACGACCAAGGACATCATGTTGGTGGCCATTGAGCCGACGTACGACAACCTGGCGGCCGTGGGCACCGTGTTCATTAGCCTGCCCGGGCGTTCGAAGGTTCCACTGAG
This sequence comes from Lissocephala sabroskyi, assembly GCA_037075105.1. Taxonomy (NCBI): domain Eukaryota; kingdom Metazoa; phylum Arthropoda; class Insecta; order Diptera; family Drosophilidae; genus Lissocephala; species Lissocephala sabroskyi. Next base: position 18,038 of record JBAMCP010001473.1, read on the forward strand.
CATTGCCTTGGGCTCTACGCTCATCTCGTATCCTCGCCAGTATCCGATTAACCCGCGGCACTTTATGAGGGCGCAGCGGGCGGCGACAGCGCCACACCATCAGCCACACCCGCATCCACACCCACACCCACATGCGCATCCGCCAGTGTGAGCGGTGCTTCCAGAGGACTGAACTGAAGTCAGCCAGAAATATGAACAATAGGAATTTGAATTTATCTTAAACAGGAAAATACGCGTAGTTTTAAGTGGTCAATTTTATAGTGAATTTTTGCGAAAGCAAGCGAAGCGAGAGACAGAATTCGAACAAAGTCCCCTCGAAAAAAGAGTATACACAATTTACCTAAAACTCAACTAAGGAAAAAACAAAACTAAACTGAGTAAACTAAATGATATTTAAGTGTGTAAGTGTCCAAGTGTCCTAGGCTAAGAACGCTCGTTGATTCGGACCCCATCCTGCAGCTAACTGAACTTATTTCCTTCTCCGCAGCTCACCAACTCTATCTCATGATCTCACCAAGTCAACAACTTTGCCATTTCTCATCGCATTCTCCTCATTCCAATCTGCCCAACTGTCTGTGAATCGGTTTTTAGATTTTCTGTTTATATCCCTCCAGTGAAATCTGTTTTTTGTGTAAAAAGTATTAGAATTATTTTTTGTAAATTCGTCTAGGGAACTTCTGCTCAAATCGGTCAATGGGATTGCGCACTTTTTGCACCTATGTACCTCCTACTAATTAAGTTTAGAGCTACGTGCTAAATTAAGTTGAAAGAAAAACCTAAAAATCTGTACAAAACACAAAAGAGTTGGGAATGACTCTTGAATTTTCTCACTGTGAAACTAACGAACAAATCTCTTAATTTCCTTAATTTTTAGAACACTTTTTTTATGGGAAAGTCGCCCACACAAACAAAAGACACGAAAGGTTGTAACAAAATTCTCAGATCAGCATTACAAAGATATTTTCATCATATCAAAATTTGTTTACCCTTTTTTTCCATCTTTTTGGTTGAGAAAATTAGCGAAATTTAATTTTAAACATATTTGCTGATTGTAATTGTAGAAAAATTTTGCACATTTGCCTTTTTTGAAGGTTTTTGCAGCCCCCCACCCCGCACACCCATGTCCTGTCCCCTTCCCCTCGGTCAAGATTGCAATATTAGAAAATTGTTTATTTATGTTATTTGGTGTGTTGTTTTCGAATAAAATTTTAAGAAATTAATTGTTTAAAGTGTTTGATTTTAACACAGTTGCGGGCTCAGGGAAGTTGAAAGAAAGTTAAATTGAATATTTTGAAGATGCCGCCTAATGCGGTTTCCTTTAATGCCCGACAGGCGGCGCCAAATGCGGGTTCATTGAATTTTCGACTGGCGGCGCCAAAGTGCCATTGGTAAGTTGCGTTTATCAAAATGCGAATAAAAAATTGAAGGACATTAAAAAAATAAGAGAAAGGCAGACTGTCAGACTGATGTATGTCCTTCCTTTAAAAGCTTTTCTGCCCCCTCCCATTTTTGGTTTACTTTATAACCCAGAGACCCATTTATAATCCATATTAACCATTCCCCTCTAACCGATCGTGGAATCAGTTTGAGAAATGGAATATAAATTTTTTTACGTATTTAAGAACTTGGATAAAAATGAATATTAATATTTTTATTACTTACCATTTGTCTTTGCTGATGGTCCTTTGTTATTTTAAAGTTTGTTCCGCTTCAAGTTGTTTATTTTAATTTAATTTTTTATTCACGCTCACAGAAATTAAAACGCACATTAAAATGCAGAAAACTCGAAATGACACAAACTTATTTCTTGACTTGAATTCAGGCCACAGTTTTGGCCTCTTTGTTAACCCGATCGATGAAAGGAAAGACGAATCTGACCCGCCAGGCAGTGGGGCAAGGGGCCAAGGCAGCCAAGGGATCAACGAAGAATCCGGCAGGTAGAAAGAAACGAGGCTAAATTCTCTCCTTCACGGTCACAAACGATCAAAAGGGTTGCCAAAATTCGTTTAAATTTGTCACACACACAGCAACACTTCTGGGCAAACACACAGAACACTCGCAGTTTTCACTTAATTTTCCAAACTAATTATTCACTTTTCACTTTAAATAAATAAAAATTCGCATACGAAAATCCAAGAACAGCCGAAAATTTGGCATGCACTCGTTTGCCTCTGCCAAGCGTCTCTGCCGCTGCCGGCAGCGGTAAGTTGCGCTGTGGCAGAGCTTTGTTCTCTCTCTCTTTCTCGCTCGCTGGAACCTTTCGGTCAGCTGTGATTTTCGTTGGGATCCCAAGTGCCATTGAAAACAACAGACGAGGGATGGACACACACACAAGTCATTCTCCCTCATTCTCTTCCCCTATTTTCCCTTTTGGCAGTTGGAATAAATTTGTTTTTGGTGGTCACTAAATGTTGTTGTTATTAATTCTAGACGTTGTTTTTTCGTTGCTGCAGATTTTGGTTGCATTGTGGGAAAATTACAAAAAATAATGCCCCTACCCTTTCAACCGCCTACTTCACCGTCTTCTTGCCCACCTCCCAGCCCCCATTTCACCGGCTGCTCATCAAGTGATAGGAAGACTGGGAGACCAAGCAAATATGCCCAAAAATAAATATTCAATAGCATCCCCCATCTCCCGATCATGGCTTATTTAAATAAATACAGTGGGTATAAATATAATGGGTTCAATATTAAAGACTGAGACGATCTTCAGAAATGGGCATTGGGCAAAAAGTCAAGAGGGGGAAAAGGTCGCGATAATTCAGGGAATAAATTGAGTACTCATGGGCGGGACTAAAAGGGCAGATCGGCTGGCAGAATTAAAAAAGGGCAGGGGGGGTCTTTGGGGTCAGAATAAATATAAAATGGGCAAATAATATAAAAATCACTCACCGATAATTGTTGTTGTTGTTGATTTTGTTGCTGTTGTAGTTGTTGTTGGTTTATTTTGGTTGTTGTATTTAATTGCAAATTAGCAAATATTCAGCAGACCAAACACTCAAAGCACACACAAAAAAAAAAAACAAAAAAAAAAAACACACGCACGCGGTCAACGCGATCGCAAAATAACCGAAAACCGAAAGCCGAAAGCTCATAAAAAACCGAAAGCGCATTCACGAAACCGTCGCGTAAAAGGTGATGGCCGAGGAGCGGTGGGGGGAGGTGAAAGATCTGTTCTGCCCGCGTGTCTATCAGTCCGTCCCACTGTCTTTGGTAGCAAAAAAAAAATAAAACTCTTCTATTTCATGAAGTGATTAAAAGGAGGAATCCGTCCAGCCCTCCAGTCGTCCAAGTGCCTTAGTCTCTGTCCGAAGGGCCGTCTTTTTGTGTCCGTCCGTCCAAATGTCCGTCTTTTGCCTACCACTAGACAGACGTCCATCCACCTGCAGCACGACTGTCCGTCCGTCTTTCCGTCTGCCTGTCTATCTGTTCGTCTGTCTATCAGGCCGTCTGTCTGTCTGTCCGCATGTCTATCAATCTGTTCCGTCTGTCCGTCTGCCCATTGGTTTGTCTAACTGTCCAGTGGCCACCTTCTTTGTCACCCAATTGCTGTCCTGTCGCCGTCTGTCCTTCCGTCCATTAGTCTATCTATCTGTCTGTCTGTTCTTCC
>JBAMCP010001474.1:0-21645 GCA_037075105.1 Lissocephala sabroskyi
GCCTGCAGATATAACGAGTCTAAATCTCAAATTTGGTTGCTCTAGCTCTTATAGTCTCTGAGATCCTTTTGTTCATATGGACAGACGGGCAGATAGACGGACACGGCTAGATCGATTTCTCTCTTCATTCTAAGCTAAGCATATTGGGTATAACTTTGGGGGGTCTCCGACGACTCCTTCTCTATGTTACATACTTTCGCACAAACACATTAAGCCACACATTAAGCCAAAAAAATAAGGCTAAAAATTTATGTGACGTCACGAAAGTGACGGTCGTCACTGATGTCAATAGTAGACATACACATAAAATCTCAAGTGTTGTCACATAAGGAGGAAACAAAAACAGCTGTTGTGCACTTCTAAAGGCCTACCAACTTGATAAAGTGGCAGTCCCACAATTTAAAAAATGGCCGTTGGATAATAATATTGGGAAAAATCTAAATTTAAAATTTATTGGTGCATGAGGACGTGTAATATGTCACGTGTTTCCAGAGTTGCCACTTACGAAACAAGCAAGAGTTAAACGTGCAACTCTAAATACTAAAAGTACCCGCGAAAAAAAAATTTTATTCAAAGTACAGGGTATATCACAGTCGGGCCAGATCGACTGATACTTCCTTACTTGTTTTAAATATTTGCGAGTGCATTCAAAGAAGGAACAATATTTGAGATCAAAAAAGCTTTAATTTCGTTAGCAGAAGACACAGAAAAGGAGGTGCTCTGAAACTAAAATGAAAATTCATTCCGAGTTAAATCAATGATTTTAGAGCCGAAACTGCGAAGCAAATCGGTCGAGCGATTGTGCGTGTCTGCCGTTTCCGCGACCGCGCATAATAACTCAATTTACATTTTTCTTTTTGCTCTTTTTTGAATTTTACACACACTCATACATTTATATACTGAAGGAAAATGCAAATGCAAGTAATGGCAACAAACCATAACAGAGACAACTCCACCACTTTTCACACAGAGATTTACGCGCACTTAAATCACAGCCTCAAGCCGCAAGACCTGGGCCATGCAAATTGATCGCTGTCAATACATCTGCATACAAATTCATCTATACAACTATGTATATTTCTTTTGACCATCGCAGCTACTTTAACAACGTTCACCTGCCAAATCTGATAGTGGTGTCAGTAGACGGACCTTTGATGCTGAAAGGCGACGCACCCACTTAAATATGCTAACTTAGAGATGTCACAATGTCAATTGACAGCGATTACAACTGCGACCACGAAACGGACGGATTTATGCAAATCTGTGATTTCCTCCTCTGGCTATATTTATGTCTTACATTGTACTTATGTATACGTATGTACATATATTTTCCATTTAGCCTAAGCATCAAATTGATAATGCCAGATTAAAAAGATGCACATTATAAATCCTACCAGATGTAAGCAGAACGAAGTCGCCACATTAACTTACCGCATTCCAGCGGTAGTGGCAGCCTTCGGTGTCCGTATAATGCGACACGATTTGTGCCAAACTTATGTTAATTAGAGAAGCGCCCACCACAGTTAGATGACCCGACAACAACAACAGCACAAACAAACTTTTAAGTAATTAGTTGTTAATTATTGCTGATATTTATTTACACACACACAAGCGCGCGCGATCCACAATAGCCCGGAGTCCACTAGTCGCAGATGTCCAACCAACACGAAAATAAACGAAAAATGAACCTCTCGCCACGACAGCCGAATTGGCACTGAACCGAACGAGCATTTAGCATCCTACCGAGCCCATGACAACACTCCGAAAATCGGCAACATTTTATTCTCTGATAACAGAACGATGGAGACTATCCGCAGTTCCAGAAGTCCTTGCTGCGGCAGATTGTTTGGCTCCGGTATGTTAAAAAAGTAAACAACTGTTAGAGCCATTCTGTACATTCATACATATTTATGTATGTACATTCGTATAGTCAACAGACCACCAACTGGCTCTCAGTTGTTGTTGAACAATAACCGAAGCAGATGGTCGTGTGTACGAATAGCTTGTTGGGAATGAGAAATAAATACTTCAAGCATGTCTACGACTTGGGCGGCTCTAATGCATTCAGAAAATGTTATTTTTTATGATCTGGGAACATGTGTTGGTTTCTGCGACGCGAACACTTTGCGCTTCAGTCGAGTGCCACTTTTATGATTGTTACTTTAGACAGGGCAAATGTTAAAGTAAAGTCCCCAACATAACTACAAGCACAGACCTCTTTTCGAGCGAGCTTTTATAAGCACAAAATTTACCTTTATTTCCCCTATCATGGAAAATAAAAGTTCCGCACAAGCTCAATATTATTTGCAAGCTTCTTCTGAGTTGTCCAAATTGCAGGCTCTTTCCTCTTCATTGCTATAGCTACTAACAAACTGGTCGCTAGGCAGATTTGTCGACTTGTCTGTCTCTTGATTACTATATGGGGTGCGCACCAGTGTATGTGTGCATGTACGTAGTGCAATTAAAAAATGGACAATTAGTTAGAAAAATTGTGGAAAATAGTTTTTATCGTTGACCGTAGTTTGCACAAACGGGGAACATAACGTAGACGCCGCATCAAAGGGACGGCAACATCAAACAACAAATACTGTTAACGCTGGAAAGGACAAACTTAGTGCAAAACTTGATGATACAATGCTAAAGTAAGATGGGAATCAAAAAACTCTCCCACAAATCACGAGGTTCATGATGTGTGATGGGATCCTGCATCGGCAGCTGCATTGATTCCTCTTTATATGGAGTGTTTTTATGGTCTCCCAATTCAACCTTGCCGACGTCGACCTCGCAATCTAGCTATGCCCGTTTGTCCATATGAACAAAAGAATCTCAGAGACTTGAAGAGCTAGAGCAACCAAATTTGGAATTTAGACTCATTATATTTGCAGGCAGATCAAATTTATCTTCTATTCCGATGCCACGCCCCCTTTCCGCCCTAATTGGTTAAATTAAAGTGACGATTGTCGGCGATACACATAAAATGTTAATCGTATCCTGATCACGGCCTCTTCAGATATATCCTTCCGATGATTATAGTGAGAAGTAGACTACCATCTTTCCTACTGGCATTGGGGCTAGTTAATAATAATAAATTGATAACGGCCTTGCCGGAGTTGCGTTGAGTGCACCTTGTGCTATCTCTTTATTCCCAATTTATACTGAGCTTAAAATACATAAATTCTTAACAACTAGCTTACTGACTTGGCGCGTCATGGCGGCAGAGTTATGCTCTTGGAGAGCTGGGCACTTTCTGGGGTAAGCTCGACTGTTACGTCCTCATATGTTTAATCCTGTTTTTGTTGACAGGTCTTGCCGCCAGCATGCAAAGGGTAGAACATGTTACGAACAAGAAACCGAAATTATATCAAATAGTAATTCGTGCAAGAGATCAAGCTTTCTTTTACACATATTAAAGCTTTGCGAAATAAAAAATATTCAGAGATTCTTTGCAGCATTTTTATGAAGCAGGCCAAGCCAAGATAATATATGACACGAAAACAGTACTGTGACGAGAGCGACGACTATCTCAAGGGAAGGTACGCAAAATTAAAACATTTCGGCACTATTTACATTTTTATATTTTTAAGTTCACAGGAAAACATCCAGCTTCACAACCTTGCTGCGAGCACTCTCATAGACAAGGGCTTCGATCAGTTCAATCTTCCCCAAGCCGCCAGCTCCAGGATGAGTTCCTCATTGGACTTAGAATGGGTGCAAGAGTATAATCAGTTGAGGCAAAACCAACAACTGATAGGACAGCAGTTTCCAAACACACACGTTCCTATGTTAGCAGAATCTCGGTCTCTTACACTTCAATGGACCTGATGATAGAGTCTGCTAGTAGGGGACATGTCCGACCTCCGCACAAAATGAGAGTAAGACTGCGACAGGGTTCTGCGACTCGCTGATCTTTAAAAGCTAGCAAGTGATCGGGCCATGCTCACAATATGCGAAATAACAGCAAATTCCCCCACTCCACACTCAGAACGCATCACAACAGGAGTCTCTACCCATTCCCTGCCTCCCCCTTCCACTTTTGTGTGTGCGCGACCGGCCGGCCACGGCCGTGGCAGCGGTTTTAATTTCCCCACCCCCTTAAATTTTGACTTGAAGCTACTCCGTTGATAATGCACGGATTTTAACAAATTTGGTACCAAACGAATATCTACCAAACGATTTGGTACCTGTTCTCCGCCGTTTTTCCATACAATCTTTTGCTCTATTTTCAAAACTGTAGCTATTAAACAAATGTTTTTATTAGAGCGGAAAGGGGGCGTGGCATCGAAAAAAAGATATACTTGATCTGCCTGCAGATATAACAAGTCTAAATCCCAAATTTGGTTGCGCTAGCTCTTTTAGTCTCTGAGATCCTTTTGTTCATACGGACAGACGAACACGGCTAGATCGATTTCTCTAATCATTCTAAGCATATTGGGTATAACTTTGGGGGGCCTCCTTTCGCACAAACACATTATACCCTTGTACCTTTGGTACAGGGTATAAAAATCGCGTCCTCTTTCAATAATAAGAAAGACACTCAAACCAGTAATTCGTGTTTATATTTCATCTTTAACATTCTGAGTTTAGAAAGTGCCTGTCTGATATTCTTCATTATCTAAGCCCAAAAGGACCTACTCTAACACAAATCATTAGCTCATATAATATATTATATATGATTATAATTATTTACAACAACTGCTACCGTAACTACCAAATAAAATTATGTAAATATGTAAAAATTCCCCAACTATATATTATCTTTATGTTTATCTCCTATTATTTCTTCCTAAATTGAAAAAGCCCACAAAATTCCCGATAACATATGATGATCAAAGCTATTGTCAAAGATGACCCCAGATAATCAAGTGGGTAGGTGTGAGGGAGAAGATTACTTAATAAATTAAAATACAATAATTTCAACACGATTTTCAAAAATCTTGTTGCAATATATATTGTAGTCTAGAATATAGAAAAAAACAGTCACTTTTAGGTAAGACCTTTATGTACACATGCGGTCAAAAAAATATATATCTACATACAAGGCACGATGTTTTAAGCTTATAGAATCAAATATATTTCAAAACCAAAATTAAAGATTAGTACAATTAACTATGCTTCTTCGACTTTAACGTAGCTATATAAGCTTTTGCAGTTAAAACAGAACTAAATATAAGACATCTCCAAAAGCCTCTTTAATGGCCGGCCGGTGCTTGAGCTCTAACCGAACCAACTAAAGATTCCCGAACTTTCTTTTTTCGCTTGGACCTCGACCTAGAAGAAGTTATTTATGGTTAACAAATCTTAAATGCTTCCTTTTTTTAATTTACCGTTGATTTAGGAGTGGATGCTTGGATCATGGGCGGACTATGAGCGGCTTCCTGTCCAAGATCCTGACTATATATACCTTCTTCTTGAACAAGCTGTTGGCTATCATCTACTATTTGTGACTGAAAATTGTTACTGGGATTCCACAAAACTTCTTGAATCTGTTGCTGGCCTCCATCATCTTCTTGAAGCAATTGTTTTTTATCAAAAACTCCTTCCAGCTCTTGAACATCGTGTTTTTCATGGGTTGATCGTTCGCCAATGCCATTTCTATTCCTGTCTATGGAGGCGCTAGCGCTAGCAAATGATCCACTTGGTCCAGAGCTTGCTGAAGAAGCGGCAGTGCCTACCGGCACAGTTATTTCATATTCCTTTTTACTATATCTGTAACCGGCGTTCGCGAGATTTGGTTGCAAATATGATACCGGTGAAACAGTGGAATAAAAAGGAACAAATGTGGGCTCTTTTGTTTCACCCTCCAATCCGGGTTCTTCTTCATCAGGAAATTCTTCATAAGCATTTGGAGGCTGATCACCGCGATCTTTGGAAAAAATTGGCTTTTGAACTGAAGTAGTATTAGAAGTGCCAGAGCCAATGATCTCGCCTACTTTGGTGTTACTATGCGGCAAGTCAATAAGGCCTTGGCTTAGAAGGTAAAGTTTTCGACGCCACTCCAAAAGATCTCTACCTGTCAACTTAGTTTTTTCTTCTAACGCATAAGCCCTCGAAGATTCATTAAGCTCCCAAGTTTTAGTATCTTCCTCAGAGCTGGTCTTTAAGTGCATGATATACATTATGTAGCGCAGTTCCTTGTCTCTAAAGTCCTGTAGCTCGTAGATAGATATTTGGTAATGATGAGCAACTAGGGCAATGCGCTGGAATTCCCGTAGCTGCCACTCTTTTAGTTCATGGTCTGATATTGAGTACTTGCGAGCCAAGTCTCTAAGAGTGTTGTCCTGGTATTGCCAATCTTTCAGATTCCTTAACGTAAACTTTTGGTTGCCAATTAAGTCATAAAGCCGATCACGTTCCCTTACTTGCCAACTGCTTAAGTTATTTAGTCGAAGCCGCTGGAACAAAAGCTCTTGTTCCATTTGACCAATTACAATTCGTTGGTAAGGGGCCAATTTCATCAGAGTCACCGAATATATGTTGCTCAACAAATCCTGGTAGTTCTTGTCGTTAGAGATAAAGTCAAGCAGCTCCATCTCAGTTATTATAAGTGTGGTAGCAATCTTTCGCAGCCGGAGACGCTCTTGCTCCTGCCATTGATTGTGACCCGGCCGGGTTGAGACTGTCTCAAGGACAAAACCAAGAGCAGCTAAACGTTGAACTTCCTGACGTATAAACAAAATTAGCTCCGTTTCAGTAACATTGTATTTTTTAGCCAATCGTTGGATGGAAGTTCTATCACGTAATATAAGTTCTTCCAGCTCAGTTTGTGAATAACCAGGTTGCTGCACTGCCATTAAGTATATGCGTTCCTTTTCCTGGACTTTCCAGTTCGCAGTGTTACCAGGCAGCAATTTACGTTGCTCCAGCAAGCGTTGCAATTCACTTTTGTAGAAGGCTTCCAACTCCTCAATAGAAATATTGTAATGTCGCCTAAGGTGGTCCATACGGTTATGGTTCTTTAACAATTTTAATTCCATTTCCTCAATGGTCATTTGCAGTTGCCGTTGCAATTGATCATATATGAGTCCCTCAATATACTCTTTCTCCTTGATTTGCCACTCCTGCGCTACCGTGCTTGTTATAAGTCCAGCTTCTGACATTTTGCGAGCCGATTCACGCAACCAAACAACTATTTCCTCGACAGTCACGTTGTACTGCTTAGCAAGCATTTCAAATCTATCCAGATTTTCAACCAAATAGTATTCAAACTCCTCTCTGCTCATTGGTTTTACCTTAGCCATTGTTTGCAAATGTCGAGCTGTCTGCTGTTTCCAAAGTTCCTCGTTTTTATTTTGGCTGAATGTATGAGGCTGCCAAATCTGGATCATTTCCTCGTATGTGGTACTTTCTTCTGGGCGGCGAATCACTCCTATTAAAGAAAGTCGGGCCGCTTCCTTTTGTATCCACTTTTGTACATCTTCAACTGTAATGTGGTAATCACGGGCAATGCTTTCAATCCGCTGCTTATCAAGCCTTAGAAAATTGACAAAGTCCTTATATGTGGCACTATCTTGCTGGCGGTTAATCCAGTCATTAAAACCATTCCGCATTTCATTCTGCCACACTGTCTGCTGTTCCACTTGCACCAAGCCTGAGTTTTTTAGACGTGCTACCTCATCACGCATCCAGTTCTCAATTTGTTCCACACTTACATGATATTCTTGCGAAAGATTTGTCAAGTGCTTTTGGTCATTATTCCAAATCTTCTCGAATTCAACATAACTGAGATTCTGTTGCTGCTTAAGGAGAAGCTCAATGAGACGCTGTTGTTCAGCGGCCTGCCATTTGGTTAAGTTTTCCACCTTAACCTGGCCCGTAGTTTTTAAATTAACAAGCTGCTGCCGCAACCAATCCTCTATTTCAGTAACGCTCACCGAATACTGCTGAGCGAGGTGCTCAAGACGCTTGCGTTCCTGCTGTAGCTCAACCTCAAACTCTACAAAGCTTAGATGGTTCTGGTCTTTTAAAAGCTTTTGTAGGCGCTCCACTTCAGCCACCTGCCAATGACTAAGAGTGTTAATGTGCCTCTCGCTATCCCCTCGTAATCGTTTTAGTTCATCAATCATCCACTTCTCGATTTGGTCCACATTAATGCGATACTGGTCCGCCATTTGCATTAGGTGGGTCCGATCAGTCAAAAGTTTCTCCTCATACTCCGATGTGGTTAGCTCGTTGTTATACTGAGCAATGAGCTGTTTTATATAATCGCGTTCAACACGCTGCCAGGTTTGCAATTGCTCGATCTCGAACTTTCCATTTTTGCGAAGATCTTCTACCACCTTCTTGATGTATTCTTCAATATCGAGCACGCTTACGTGGTATTGGTTTGCTAGGTTTACAAGGAACTTGCGATCCCGCTGGACTTTCTCTTCGAAGTCCTCAACAGTGATACTTGACTGTTGCTGCAACAATGAGAGAATTCTCTGCTGCTCAGCCCTTTGCCAGGACGACAGCTTCTCAATATCTAGTTTTCCTTGTTTCTTTAACCTGTCCACTTCAGATTGTACCCACTGCTCGATTTCCTCCACAGATGTGTGATACTGAAACGCCATTGTCTGCATATGCTCACGGTCGTTACGCAAGGCAGCCTCGAACTCATCCGAGCTCCATTCTTTATTTTGCCCTATGAGGGATTCGAGACGTTGACGCTCCGCCAATTGCCAGGTTGTTAGATCGTCAATTTGTAGCTGACCTTCATCGCGCAAGCGTTTTAGCTCCTGTTTCATCCAGTTTTCGATTTCCTCAACTTGAACACTGTAATCTCTCGCCAATTTTTCCAACAATTCACGATCTTGACGCAGTCGTGACTCTAGTTGTTCAGTTGATTTGTATTGATGTTCAGCTAAACGTTCCAGATGAAGACGTTCTACTTCTTGCCAGTTAGTGAGTTTCTCGGACGGCTTTAGTAGACCCATACTGACGAACCGCTTCTCTTCGCGCTTTATAAACTGTTCTATTTCTTCTATCTGCACGTTGTGTTGCATAGCCAAATTCTGAAGACGAGCCCTGTCCTCAAGGAGCCATTTATGAAACTCCTCAACGGTATAATCGCGTTCCTGCACCATATTAGTAAGGTTTCCGCGCCATTCCTTTTGCCATTCTTTTAATTTTTGCATTTCTAAAACACCGTCGTATTGAAGTTTTTCAATTTCTCGTTTTATCCATTCTTCAATTTCCTCTACGCGAACTTGATGCTGCTGAGCCAAACTATATAAATGAACTTGATCTTTTTTGATAGATGATTCCAGCTCCTCAATCGACAAATGTTTTTTATTAATTAAATCTAGTAGTCGCTGTCGTTCGATTTTCTGCCAGTTGTTTAATTGTTCCTGCATATACAGCTGACCTTCTCTTTGCAGCCGCTCACCCTCTGAAACAATCCAACGTTCAATTTCAGACACCTAAGAAACAAAAAAAAAATGGAAAACAAAAATTAATTGGCACAGATTTTAAAAAGTCTATTAATTAAAATCAGGAATAGTTAATGTTTATTTTCTTTTTACCTGGACATTGTAGGATTTGGAAAGATCATGCAATCGCTGACGGTCAGCCAGTAACTTCTTTTCAAAATCATTGATGGTGTACTTATTTTGCTGGACAATTTTCATAATTTCACTACGTTCAGCGACCTGCCAGTCCTTCAGAGCCTCGGCCCTAATGAGACCCTCACTTTGTAGACGCTCAAGTTCCTGTTTTAGCCACTGTTCAATATCCTCTACACGGACCTGATACGTATTAGCAAGCTCGAAAAAGTGAGCCTGGTCGTTTTTAATACTTTGCTGAAGTTCTTCTACAGTAAGCGAGTTTTGCTTTACGATCTTTTGAAGACGGTTCCGCTCTCGTTTCTGCCACAGAGCCAGCTCCTGTTCTACCTCTTTAAGCAAACCCTCCGACTGAAGTTTCTTAATTTCAGACTTCATCCACTCCTCAATCTCAGATACCTGAACCTTGTATGTACGAGCCAATGCCTCTAGTCGAGCCCGATCATTGACAACGCGAGTTTCAAACTCGTCAATGCTGAGATTATTTTTAGACACTATGGTCTTCAAGTGTTCACGTTCTCGAAGTTGCCATTCTTTCAAATTTGACTCCAACGCATGCTGACCTTCCTGTTGGAGGCGTTCCAGCTCGGTCCGCTGCCACTTTTCCAGATCTTCAATGCTTACGTGATACTTTGTTGCAAGGTGTTGAATATAGCTATGATCCTTAGCCATTTGTACTTTCAAATCGCTTACAGATCCTTGATGCTGCTTAAGAATTAATTCAAGTCGAGAACGCTCTGACCGCTGCCAAGCAGTAATACGAGACATCTCATTGTTTTGTTTTTTTATCATTGCTGTAATTCTGGCAAGCTCATCTTTTAACCAGTTTTCGGTGTCTTTGACGTTTCCCTGATACTTAATTGATAGATCTTGTAAGCGTTGTTGATCCGACTTAATAGAATTTTGCAAAGAATTGATGGTCATATTGTGCTGACGGATAAGCTCTTCTAGACGTTTTTGCTCTGTATCCATTACTAAGGAGCTGGACATTGGGATCGGACTAATTGATTTATTAATATTATTAAAGAAAACGTACATGCGTTCCAGTTCGTTTCGTTGCCACTGTTTAAAATCCTGGAGAGGGATATTATACTGCATGGCCAACTGTCCCAACCTTTCGTTATTTATATGCTGCCAGTTTTCAAATTCGTTGAGCGTAAGGCTATTTTGATGAATAAGCCAGTCCAGACGACTACTTTCAAGACGCTGCCAGTTATTTGCATTAGGAAACTGATACTGGCCTTGAAGCACGCGATAACGCTGGAGCTCAAGGCGATGGAATTCTTCAATGGCCTTGACACTTATATGATTGCGAGATGCCACGGCTAGCAAACGATCCTCTTGCTGGCTCTGCCACGCGCGGAGGTTTTCTTTAGTAAGCGATCCTTGGTTAAAAAACCAGAAAAGATGTTCACGCTCGTCACGTTTCCACACTTCGTCCTGAGGTACAGTTGATTTTCCAAACGGCTGCGCATTATCATTATTAACTAAGCCATTAACCCAATGTTTATCCGATTCAGTTCCAATTTTAGAGCTTGAACTATCTTCCTTTGAGGCTGTATTTGTTTTTGTCCAGTGAATGGCTTGAGTTGAATACGATTGTGGTGCTGTGGCTCCAGTGTGGATTGAGGAACTGCTTCCATAGCCCACAGTAATCACTGGATTGTAGCCAACAACAGATGGCTCCAGCTCATTTACATAATTTTGAATCATGTTTTTATGCGTAATTATTGAGGTGGTAGTTATCTGTGATGGACTATTAAACCCTTTGAGGAGCCTTGGGTCCGCTGTAGAGCCGGCAATTAGGGGTTGACTTCTTTCGCCTGTTATAATCCTAGAGGCTTCGGTACAATTCTTATGAACAATATAAGTCTTGCCATCTATAATTTTAACCTCCGCTGGAAGAGCGTAGTTTTTCACCTCATCGAAATGGCTTAAGTCCATAGGCTGATAAGACCTGGTTAAGTCCATGGAATGAACACTTCCTATGTTTTGTTGAAGAGCCTGAGAGGCCATCGATTCAAAGAAGCCGGGATGTTTTATGTCATTGTAACTAATTAATCCCTGCTCCATGTTACTGATGACCTGTTGGCAAATTTTACGACTCAATATATCCAATTCGCTAACTGACTTATTAGTCAATTTCTTAATTTCCTCTGAAAAAACATAAAAATAGTAAAATACAAACAAGTAAGGAAGTTACAGTCGAGCTTTCCCGACTGTGATATACCCTGTACCTTCGTACATTAAATTGACTTAAATTTTCGCAGGCGCACACAATTCAAATGAAGTTGGGACCTCTTTATTAGTTGTGTACCAGCTCGCAGCACTGATTTTTGCTTATCCCGTGCCATAGCTATATTTCGCTTTTCCTCTCACCAATAAATTATACATTTTGATTTCCTCCACTATCATTGATTCACTTCCATTTTTTCAATACTTGGGCTGCCACTCTATCAAGTTGGAAACGCTATAGTAGATGGCAGCAGTAATTTTTGTTTATCCCTTACATGGTAAACCTTTTGTTTCATATGTATCGCCAACGATCCCCATCCACCTCTTTACCAAGCGTCATATAAATTTTAAATGTTGATTTTCTCCACCATTACTAATCCCAATAAGACTGTTATCATTCGAAATGTATTTCCATTTTGGCAATTTTTTTATAGAAACCAGGAGTCTATTTAAAATATAAATTGTAAAGGCTAAAATATAAATTGTAAAAGTTGGGCTAGAAGTAAAAACGTAAACTTGATATGCCTACAGATTAACGGATCCTTTTGGTTGTCCAGACAAACAGACGGACCAATTCCTCTTTGTATTCTAACCATATTAATGTAACTTTGGGAGGTCAACGACATCTCTATCTTATATCTATCTATCCCTATTATCATCTACCTTATTCCCTGTTGTACCTATAGAGGTACAAGATATAAAAAATTTCAAATATAACTTTATACATACCACTCCAAGCAGTAAATTTTCCACTGCCAAAAGAAGGCCTGATGTCTGGTGAGTATGAATTATATTCCTGAACCAACCGGTTGGCTAGTTCGCGCACCGCGTTCGAATAGTATCTTGGACTATTAGTGATTGAATCACCTCCATAGTTTCCAGGCGGCAAAGTGGAACTATAACTTGATTGAGTTCGGTGCTCACTGGAATATTCTGAAGGGCTACGATGATATGCGCTAAAACTCAAGCAGCCCACGAACAGCGCCAGGAGCAACACACAATATGTGAGTGCTCTTCTCATACTATGAAATTAGAAGAGCAAACAATTAAATGATTGACGAAATTTTATAAACAGTAAACATTCTGTAATAGGTAATAAAGGCAGAAAGTCGGACAAGAAAAAAAAAATTGAATGCGTCCAGTCTTTCTTTTTTTTGGAACTTGTCCCTGATAAGCCCGTGGTTGAATCTAGTTCACTGTAGACATCCGATTATCGCTTGAATGGGGCAGCAAAGGTTACCCATTCCACAATAAAATGCCGATAATCAATCCAACAACGTCAAGTAAGATCGCGCTGTCCCAGCTTTTTATTGACACGAAATGAACCTATACACAAGGGCGGCTCCTTCATCCGGTGCCCACCATTGATAAGTCTTCGGCCATATGGGAGCATAAAGTGTGTTTACTGCTTATATTATTAAAGTCTTTATGCTACCACGCTACCAGCAAGAGAAAGACGACGGCAGTCTCAATTGGGTCACGTATATCCAAAATTAGTTTTTTTTTTAATTCTATACAGCATTGCCCTGTCCAGAGCAAATGAACCCATGAACAATTAATTAAAGCGGCGCATCTTACGTTTTTGTAAGCACCAAATACTGCAACGTGAAACTATATTTAGCAGGAAATAAGAGCTTTTCAGATGGTTTATTTTACGCTGTATTATATGCATTTGAATGAACAATATAACAATGGTATAATTTTCATTGCAAACTCAAAATAATCCTTATGGCTCTTCTGAACACTGAACACTGATATATATTAGGAGATCTACTTACACTTTACTCCTCTAAAACGAAATAAAAAAGTTGTTCTAAGTTCCGCGCTAGATCTACAACTACCAACAGATTGCTGGAGTCTCCGAATTTATACAACAGCCGCAAGTCAGCTTGGAAAAGACAAAAATAGCCAAGAGTGGAGGAATATGGAGAGACATAAAAAGAGCATTGGTTTTAATTCTGAGATTGCTGGTTTTGTTATCAGCAGTGCTCCACTCCAAGCAAATATTAAAAATTTGGAAATATGACATTTTACATTCATAGATTCGACTAATACGAAACATCCTGCAATTTGGAATTTAAATTTTATAGTCAGAACTGAATCACCATATAATGCAGTTACAACGAACGGTAATTTATTATCTACGGATTTGGGAAAAAAATAGAGAAGGCCAATAAAATTCAAATTTTATTATACCCCTAAAGTCTATACCTCAGTGTATTTAATGATATTTGCTGGAATGATTTTTATTCATAAATAATGCATAGCGCTATTTTAGTGATTAATATCCAAAACTGGACAAACAGTTGGGCTTTTTAATTTAATACTTTTATGACACAATTAAGGGAATTTATCAGCTAATTAATACACCTATTTAAAGCAAAAAAAAAAAAAAAAACAAAAACAAAAAACAAGAATGTTAAAACGGGGCTAACTTTATGGTCTGAAAAAAAATACTCTTAATAAAATATGTTTTTATTGCGTATTAGACATCCTTTCCTCTAAGTGAGCCAAATTTAAAGATTTAAAAATTTAGAAGAGCGCAATTAAAAGCAAAAGAGAGGAAAGTTACATGCATAACTTCTGTATTGCTGTAAGTACAATATATTTAATTGTAGCATTTATAGATTACACCAAGTATCAAATTTCTATGCTTACTGTATATGTTTATATTTAAAGCTGTGACAGATTAAAAAATTTTTAAAAAAAAAGTTATCTGACGTTTAATTTTGGTTACTAGCTTTTATAGTCCTGAAATGCAGATTTTCATTCGGACAGCAATATAGGATTGTGTCGATTTAGTGATCATAATAACCAATGCCTGGTATAACGATGAAATAAGTTTGTGCAAAAGTATGTAGCATAGAGAAGGAATCGTCGTAGACCTCCCAAAGCTGCATCCAATATATATGTAGAATGAAAAGAAAACCCGATCTATCCAAGTCCGTCCGTCTGTCCGTATAAAAGGATCTTAAAGACTATAGTTGTGCAAAATTAGAATACCTTTCGATTGATACCAGAGTATCTGAAATCTATATAGGTGGACTTTGGTAAAAAGGTGGATAGGCGTCGTCGGCGATGCACATGAAATTTAATGGTTCCCACAAGGAAAAAAAATCAAAGAGCTGCCAACTTGGGGGGGAGGGGCAGCCCCCCCCCCCCCCCCAAATATTTAAAATGGGAGCGCATCAATAATAGTGAAAGAATAGTAGAGGTTAAAACGCAAAGCATGTGTGTTTCAGCTTTGCCATATGCAAGTTAAGCAAAAATCATTGCTACCAACTTATAAACCGCTACTAAAGAATTTGATTTAAAGACATCATTAAATATATTTATTTAAATACCCGTGGAAAAAAGTTAATTCAATATACAAAGATACCGAGTATAAAACAGTCGGACAAGTTCGACGCTAACTTCCTTACTTGTTTTGTTTTTATTCTACGAGTTAAAAGCAGAACCATTTACCGAAGCCAGTAAACTCCGTAATTCCCCTTTGCCAAAGTAGGATATATGTAGGTTGTACAAATATCAATATAATAACATAAAAACGATTACGGACATAACGGTCTAGCCTGGCCGACTGTAATATACCCTGTATTTTCGTATATTAAATTTAATGCCACTCTATTTATATAAGGTTGGCAGTTCTTAAGTTGTTTTGAAGAAGTTGGCACACTAATTTGAATTGTCAAAATATGGTTATATAACAGCTGCAGCAATAAATTGCATAAATCTGTTTTTATAAGAATGTTAAATGGGTTTATTATTCCCTGTACCTGAAGGTACAGGGGTATAATGTGATTGTGCGAAAGTATGTAACATAAGGAAGGAGACGTCGTAGACTCTCCAAAGTTACACCCAATATGCTTGGATAAATGCAAATAACCATCATAATTTTTGAAATATAGTTTTGGTTCTATGGAAGAGTTCCCGGAAATAAAATACCTTTCGAATGATACTACATACGACCATCAAGGATCAATAGTTGTGAAGAAAAGCGAATAGCTTTCTACACGTTGGCTAGAAAGTGACGTAAGGTCAACTTCCGTAATTTGTATTATTTTTGCATTTTATTATATTTTCCGTTTTCTCTACTTTACTACTGGTTACCCTCCTTTTAACTGCATTTTGGAGTAAAATAAAGTAAGCTAGTTTTGAAACGTTAAAAACAAAGTATGGAAGTAGCAGATCGGCTTCCATAGACAGTTTCATCATTTTGTTGGTTCAATTTTGTTTTATATTGGCAGGAAAATAACATAAATACTTATAAATAAAAGTAAAATTGTGGCGGGCTTTGTATAAGTAACTTAAGGAAGTTCTAAAAGATTTTTTATTAAGCTGGGCACGGTATAAAAAAAATGTCCTATTTTAGTTAGAAATTTATATTAACCGCCTAACCAATGCGCGGTTGCGGATAAGAAGAATTTTTTCGATTAATTCGATTTCTCGATAATATAAGCGCTCAGTCCAATAAGATAGCACGGTAACAGTATAAGCGCGCAAAAAGATTCTGTCCAAAATAAAATCTGACAAGTTATCCCGTAGCGCATAGTCAATCGAATTAGGAAATGCACATGTTGCAGCCTAAACAATACTATTGAACTACACTGCTAGCTACGGTTCAAAAAGTCGATAGAGACAAACTTCGTCCATTGTCCGAAGGTGTAACACCGATAATCCCTCAGCACAGTTCAATACATAAGTAAACGGCCCACGTCCTAAAAAAAAAAGTTCTGCTACAATATAAAAAATCTTCTTCTTCTTGTCCCAGTATTATTTTTCGCTGTGACTGCAGGCAAACAACAGCTGACAGCAAGAAAAAAAAAACTGACGTGCACATACGTGGTAGAAATACATTTTGCTTAACGTTGATTTTTTACACGGAACACAATGTACCTGTTTCGGAATATATTCAAAATTATTTTAAGGTACAAGCGGTAGAGTTTTGTAAAATGACTGACGGAAGCCCAGCCCATTCAAAATCGAACACTATAAGCAACAGATTGAATTTTCGATGCAGCCTTGTTATTTATTTCCTATTATGCTGCATAGGAGTTTTTCTATTTTACTCCCTAAGATACAGCGGTGGACGACACATGTATCACTTGCCAGCTGGAAATTATCTTGAAACGTACGACGAGATTGCAGTCTATTCCGTGGAGGAACTTAATGACTTTAAGAAATTTTACAAAAACGATCGTAATGATATGAACAACTTATATACCCCAGATGAGCAGACGAATTTTAAAGAAGCCCTGAGCTCGCTACGAGTTGCACAAGAAATGTACCTTTCTGGTAAGGATGACAAAGCTTCTCGCCTTTTTGAACACGCATTGGCTCTAGCACCAAAGCATCCAGAAGTTTTGCTTCGTTATGGAGAATTTTTGGAACACCATCAGCGAAACATTGTTCGAGCAGATCAGTTTTATTTCCAGGCATTAATGATTAATCCAAGTAATTCCGAGGCTTTGACCAACCGCCAGCGTACTGCAGGACTGGTACAAACTCTTGATGATAGAAGACTTGAGTCTCTAGACGAAAAACGCGATGCGCTTTCAGCAATTCATGAAACAAATGCCGCCTTGAGACGAGCCAAGAAAGAGGCTTATTTTCAGCATATATATCATTCTGTGGGTATAGAAGGCAATACAATGACTCTGGCACAAACTCGTTCAATACTTGAGACTCGCATGGCCGTCGACGGCAAATCCATTGATGAGCATAATGAAATATTGGGGCTTGACTTAGCCATGAAATACATAAATGCAAGTTTAGTACAAAAGTAAATACGCCTGCAATATTTAAATTTTGTCCAATATTTGTTAACGACGTTTTTGACAGGCTAGAAATAACAATTAAGGATATCCTTGAAATTCATCGTCGAGTTTTAGGTCATGTAGATCCCATTGAAGGCGGTGAATTCCGACGCAATCAAGTATATGTAGGTGGCCATATTCCTCCTGGACCTGGGGATCTCACAACGCTGATGCAAAGGTTCCAACATTGGCTAAATTCTGAACAGACCACCTCTCTACATCCAGTCAAGTGAGGAAAAAAAACTCTGTTTTTAGATTAAATAGTAAATTTTTTCGTTAACTGCCATGGTATTTGCAGCTTTGCAGCTCTAGCTCACTACAAATTGGTACATATTCATCCTTTCATAGATGGAAATGGGCGAACATCACGGCTCCTAATGAATGCAGTGCTTATGCGCGCCGGCTACCCCCCAGTCATCATACCAAAGCAGCAGCGAAATAAGTATTACCACTTTCTGAAGTTGGCCAATGATGGCGATATCCGTCCGTTTGTTCGTTTCATTGCCGATTGTACGGAAAAAACGCTCGATTTATATTTATGGGCTACAAGTGATCTTCCCCAACAAATTCCCATGCTTATTCAAACAGATGTTGGAGAACTCGCATTTTTAAAGCCCCAAGTCAGTGTTCAAGGCAATGACTTTTTCGAACGAGGCTCAGGAGCAGGATCAGGGGCAGCCCCCTGATCGCTTAGACATTAACGATTTAATAAGCTTGTAGCACAAATAAATCCAAACTATTTATTTTCAGACTGTGATTTTTTAATGAGAATGTGTAAATTGTAAAGTAACCTAATTAAATAGTTAACTCCATGTGCACCAAATAAAAACAAGCCAGTCGATTTACCCTGATGTACCTTACAAAGAATACATAAATTTATTTTTTGATTTTGATTATATTCTCAAATCAAGAGAGATATATATTGGATAGGTCATCGACGAGCCTTCTGTATTGCATCAAATTATTTACCACACCGGTATTAATTTAACATATGTATAACAATTTGATTCGCTAAAGTTTAGTTGAGTTTAAATATAAGTAATATACAAAACACTGCATCGATTTTAAGTTTTCTAATACCATGGAGCATTATAGATTTGCACGCTTTAAGAAATCCTTGTAGGTGACTTCACGCCACCACGACGGTCGCTCGTAGACCCCTGGAGTAGAAATAATTGTTCGTTGCAGATGTTGGTAGACCTGATTAAAAGAAACTATTAAGTTTGTACAAATTAAAATTTCTTTCCATACGAACATTTCCATCGCTCATGCCAAGCGGTGAATTTAGTATAAAATCGGTTGGCGCTATCGCATCTACCAAAGCTATAGCTTCATCTTTTAAAACAGGCAGAAGCTCAAGAATACCCCGCTGGTAGAGCTCCATATGCCGACTATTTTGGAAATAGCCTCCTTGGTAATATAGATCTCCATATTTGTTCGCTATTAAATGAGCGCCATAGAAAGACAAGATCTGCAGCAAAACCTCTTTCTCAGCAGAGGCGGCTTGCTCCGTAACAAATTTAAAGAACACGTAATACATGGTCCGCTTGAAATGAAAATTTTAAAAATTATTATACTTTTGGATCCTTATTTTAAACTAAAATCAAAAATACCTCAGCATAAATAATAGAAAGCTTTTGAGCGGCGAAAACTTGAATGTTGTTGCGAGTTTCAAATGCGCCGTGGCCAGAGCTCTGCAGCTCCTCAAACCGTTCAACTGTAGCTTCCAATTGCCAGGCTGTCAGCCAGCTTAATGCTTTTAAAAGATCTACAACAAACCATATAAAATAAGCTAAATTTTTAATTTGTAGAACTTACTGTGGGGGTCCAGAACTTCTCTAACTGTTGTCTCCTCAGCTCGTGATTTAAGTAAAGTATCGGCGTCTTTCAAAAAAGTAACCGTGTTGAGTGGAGAAACATCTACAATGTCGGCCTTATTGCGTCGCAATGCTATAAGCCAGTTTGAAGCTTGTTGGATAAGTGTATTGTTTTCACCCTCATAAGTACAATTGGCATCGTTGTCATTTCTAAGGTCACCAATACCGGCAGACTTTAGGTATCCATGGCCCCCACATGCTTCCCTACATTCTTGAATTCCGTCTCGAGCTGCCCAGGTGCAAGTGGGCTTAAGTGCTGAGGAGAGTGCATGAATTTCCATACCCAACTTCGATGTATCTTCGCCCATAAATCCCTTCATAGTCATATTCATATTTTCTATACCAATCCAAAGTGTAACCACTCTCATGGCAATTGTAGTAGCAAGATGGGGCAGCAAGCGGTACTGCTGCGACTGATATTCAATGATTGGCCACTCCTCCGTGGAGTTGGTGGGCCCAAATTGCCGGCGGCTAACTGAATAGCGAATTGCAATAGTTATCGCCTTGTTTAAAGCCACATAGGCAATAGCGCAAATGTTTACCCGACCAGCAGAGAGGGCTCCGAGAGAAGCACCCAAGCGCTTCCGATTGTCCTTAATAGGACTGTTGTAATTACCCTGCTCGTCTATGTCACCATTCTTTGACAGCAGATTCGCCTTCGGAATTCGGTATTGATTGAACATAACAAATCTATGAAAAATTTTAGTCAAGCTGAAAACTTGTTACTCAATATGTAGCAGAATTCTCACCCATTGTCAATTCCGTTTAGGCCAATTTTTTCACCCAAATCTCCAACCGTTACTCCGGGATAAGGCAAAAGAGTCTGCTCATCACGAATCGGTACCAAAAAGGAGTTCAGCCCCCGGTGTTTATCATGAGGTACATAAAGTTGAGCATACACAATGGCGTGGGTACAAGTCTTGCCAAGATTTCCCACCCAGCACTTGGCGGCCTCAAAGTCTGGAGTGTGAATTATAAACTCATGGGTTTCATCATCATATGTAGCCAAGGTCCGCATGCCTAGGGCATTTGTTCCATGCGATATTTCAGTTAACGCATACGCTCCCAAAATTCGATTATCCGCAATCTTTGCGACATATTTATTTAATCTTCCGGTACCGTTGGAAACCAATGTGCTTGGAAACATTCCATTTGACAATGAAAATTTAACCGAAGCACTGAAATCGAAACTAAAAATTGCCTGTCCAAATGCTAGTAAAAGATGAGGACTAGAAAAATACTAATAGCAAAAAAATTGTACAGCTTACAGATTAAAAAGCAATAATCCTTACCTCATCGACACCAAAAAAGTTTTGTTCCCAGAGTAAGTGATGGCGCTTGTTGGCCATACGTCGGGCAAGCTCCAAAGACGGTGATTCTGGCTCATGTTGAAAGTCTGGGTGCTTTTCCATCCACTTCCAAACTTTGTGCTGTCCAGAAATAACAAAAATATAATGTAGTTAAAATAAAAGTCAACAGAGAAAACTGGTTACATCGTTGGTGCACTTCAAAGATAAGCAGTAAGAGCCGCATGTTATTGCTTTTTGATAATCATACATCGATTTCGATTTCAAGTTTATAAGCAACAATCGCTCAATTTTGAACTTTGTCCTATTTCCCGCATGGACTATTGAAACGGAAAATTTAAAGATAATCTGATGTTTTATTGGTTTCTCACCTTCATCCGAATGTAATCAGCGCCCTCCAGCAAAACGTTCATGCGTTTGTAACAAAAACTGGCACGGTCTCTATATGTTGTTAGAGGTCCGGTTCGAAAGGATGGAAAAATTTGGCTATCGTTATAGATGCTCTCTATTTCTATCCTTTGTTGATCATTGTCAGCGCCTCTATACAAATGTTTCGGATTGCAAATGAAAAGCCAAACCTAAATGCATCTTCTTATAAACTACTTACCCAACTGAAGATCCCTTATTAGCACTCATTTTAGCAACCCTCCGTAAAGTTTCGATGTTCCGTCTGAACTAACTAAAAAGTTAATGAGATTTGGGTCTAAAGACCTCCTTTTTTCGCTTAAAATGATAAGAAACGAACTTAACCGTTTATACAGTGGCTCCAACGCATAATCGGACAAGCCCTAGTTGAATATTTGGGTTAGGTAAAATTAAAATAAAAATGGTTTTTGAATACTTTTTTTTACAAATATTTATATTTGTGATA
>JBAMCP010001475.1:0-21644 GCA_037075105.1 Lissocephala sabroskyi
TTTGGATTTCCTCTCTACGAAAATAAAAGGCGACGAATGGAAAATTCACAATATGGTCTTCGAGAACGTAGATTCTTCCGACCTGAGTCCCGAGTGGTTCCACCACACCAATTCCTTAAAGAATCTTACATTAAATGTGCTTGGAACGAATTCGAATTTCTTAAGGTATGAATACAACACACATTACAAAAAAAATACATACAATACAAAAAATACAATCTTAATAAAATATATTTGATCTAATTCTGTTACTTTTAGTTCTCCAACTTTAATGGATTCTTTAGAGTTCCTAAAAATCAACTACCAGTCCTCAAACTTCGAACTGGACTTACGGATCTTTGACAATTACGAAAAACTCATAAGCATTATCCCTTCTTCTCAGTATAAAAAGTCCAACAACACAAAGGCTTTCATTTGCCAAGACAACTACGATTGCGAATTTACGGTGGACATCAATCGGAGGCCTTGTCCAGATGGTTGCGAGTGTAGTGCCTCGGCGAAGAAAAATAAATTTATATTAGAATGTTCAATACAAAATCTACAAAATGTAACAAAACTAGTTCCTGTGACTGGCACTGTGGAACTTTTAATGGAATCTAAAAACATAAGAAACATATCCGACCTTTCTATAGGAAACTATTTGGAACTTAAAAGGGTTGACTTCAAAGGCAATCAAATCACGGAACTGAGAGTTGGGCAGCTGCCTCCCAAAATAATATACCTAGATTTGTCCGACAATCGCATTGAAACCATCGATGACAACGCCTTGGCCTCATTCGATGATCTTCTCGTTGTAAGCTTGGAAAAAAACCAACTTAGACATTTTAAAGTGGCATTGCCAGTGGGGCTCGAAATTTTGAATCTCCGTGAGAATAACATAGAAGCCATCAGTGAGGCTATTTTCGCAAATTGTAAGAATCTTATAGATTTGTTATTGAGCTCTAATAAGCTGATTGAGATCAAAATAAACCTTCTTCCTACCAGCCTTGTGTGGTTAGATCTTGATTATAACCAGATAACTTCGGTTGGGAGTGGGACACTTAAAGACTTTGAAAATTTATATGTTCTTAATTTGAATAACAACTCAATTGAACATTTGAATTTTACTCAAATGCCGCCAAAACTTATGACTTTTAAAATGAAAAATAACAAGCTCCAATATCTAAATGAAACAATATTTAAGGAATGCAAAGGAATTGAAAGTTTATATCTATCCTACAATAAGCTCATTGAGATCAAAATAAACCTGCTTCCTACCAGCCTCGGGGCGTTAGATTTAAAGTATAACCAGCTAACTTCGGTCGGAAGTGGCACCCTTAAAGAATTTGAAAAGTTATATTTTCTTTATTTGAATAACAACTCAATTGAACATTTGAATTTCACTCAAATGCCACCAAAAATTAAACAATTTTTCATGAACAACAACAAACTAAAATATCTAAATCCAACAATTTGTAAAGAGTGCGAAGGAATTCTTAAATTGGACTTATCCCACAATTTGATAACTTCCGTTGATTTCAGCCAATTTCCATTTATTAGGAATTTAAATCTTAGTCACAACCAGCTAACATCTATCGGAATATATAGAGATCTATTTGAGAGATCAGACTTCAGCCACAATAACCGCACTGCTTGGGAACTAATAGACGAAGCTAAGAATAAATTAATGAAGTTCGAAAGCGAAAATAAAATAGAACAATAAATCTAAGAAACCTCAGAGCCAACAAAAAGAAAATTACAACTGATCCACAAAAAAAAAAAAACCCAAACCTCAATTTATAATAAATATTCAAACGAAAATTTGATTTTATTTTTATTAAATGCTTTTTAGTATTCAGCTAAAAATCAAAATAAAGCTTTTCTTGTTATTCTTCATTGTGTCCATGAATTTAATTTAGGGAGGGAGACAAGTGAATGCTAATAATAATTGGCTAGCATTCCTCGACTTAGAGATCGGAACAATGAATGATCGCAGTGATGGGAGCACGAGAGAAAATCATAGTGTTTGAGGGAAATGACAGTCTTCAAAAAACTCGGGACTCCTTATATTATAGGCTCCTTATATTGAATTATTAATATCTGTCTATCTGTCTGTGACCTGATCTCAGTGAATTTAGAAGCTAGAGCAACTAAATTTAGACTGATTATATCTGCAGAGTGGCCTCACATTCCCTTACCGATCTAATCATATAATCATGGGTAAAGTGCTTACGAATAAAAAAGTCTTGGTTGTTTGTGGCAGAGAGGTGGAAAATGAGAAATCACGGGCACGATTACCTTAAATCAAAAATAGTAGAGAAAATCATATTAAAAATTTGAGGCAAGCTTCAACTTGTTGTCCTTTACTTGTTTTGTCAGTGTACTCAAAATAATTTGGACCTCCTGAAAAATGATGGATTTCTGGTATTTCCATCTAACTAAAGCAGTATTTTAAGGTTCGGCTATGAGAAAAGGACATGGCGACAATTTGCAGGGCCTAAACCGAAGCGGAAGGACAGGAAGGCTCCGCTCGCTTTGAGGCCCAGCCAAGCCCACCTGACATTTCGGCGGCTGAACTGCCAATTAGCTGCTCGTTGGCTTAGAAATCCGCTTTCCGTTGCACATTCTCAGAAAGATTTGGAGCCTTTCCTAGGCAATTAGATGAGTTCCTTGCTTGAATCAACCGGAGGAGGTTGCGGAAATTGGCGACCTCACGATTCATTTGACTGGAAATTGTCACCGCTTTCAAATTTCCTCCTCTCAAAATCACCTTTTTTTTCTGCTTGCATTATTTCGAAATTTCCAAATGTTTAATGGCAAATGGCCTCGATTCTGGTGCATCGAAAAATCCACGCCGCGAACTTTCCGGTTTAATGCAAATAATAAGCTGCCTTCCGAATAGAATATGCAAAATATGAATGATTGCATCCGCTAACCCGACAGTTCGACAGCCAGACAGTCGGGCAATCGGACAGTCAGGCAGACGGGTTCTCGTTACACATTCTCGACAAGTTGGTGGGGAAACTTTTTCCATCCGATGCTGCCAAGGACGGCGCAGCGTTGGCGTTGACTGTACTTTTATTCACTTTTCTTTACTTTCCTTTTTTTGTGGAATTACACACACTGCCAGCCCGGCAACTGCCAAGCAAATTTATTGACAAATTGGAAGCTCCTTGCTTTCCTTTTACTTCGGGTTTTCCAGCGGTGCCACAGTAGCAATGCCAGCAAATTGAGTAGCCCAGAGGTCGGTGGCGGGGGAAGAAGGAAGCGAACTCAACTCTTGGGAGACGGTGAGTGTGTGTATTTTGTTGTTGTTTATGTTATTTTTATTGATTGAAAATAACTTAGTGCGGTTTTATGGCTGTGCGTGCGCCAGGTAACACCATCGGTAAATAAACTGAAGTCGGCAATCGCCCAACCCCACGACAAATAAAGATGATGTGAAAAGATGAAGTTTTCCTGCCGGCAAATTTTGGCAGAGTTTTTTTTTTGGGTTCGGGCTTACTTACCTGATTTGTGCGCAACTTCGGAAAGTTGCAGACGTTTTAGCTTTTGGAGCAACTAAATTCGTTAATTTTAAAGACAGCTCCTCAAGAGGACACCAAAAACAAAGACAAAGACAACCAAGCCAGCTCAAGGGCTCTTCGTTATGCAATAAGCTCCAGAATACAAAGAGCCTGGCTTAGTTTCCCTTGACAAAGTCTTATTCGATTGGCGTAGGTTCCAAGTGGAGAACTATGAAATGAAAAGACCCAAGAGATGTGATTTATGTGTGAAATGAAATCTTCTTTTCTTAAAGAATCTTTTTAGCGGTTTCAGTGTTTCCCACGAAATCAGACGAACCTTAAAAGTAGGCAATTATTTTTTTTTAATCGCTTTGCTTGCCAATCAAGGTTATTGGAGATAGCCGGCCCAGGATGGTCTCAGCTATTAGGACAATCTAGTTCAACCGCTACAAGAACGCTTAGACCAAAAGACGCTTTATAGACAAAGCCTTGAAAAATTAATAATTAAATTTAAAGCTTAAATCGATGTGTGAAGTCAACAAACGAGCCGCGCAAACACTTTTTGAGAATTTCTAGTGCTGTTAAAGTCTGCTAATCTGTTACCCTTGCTGTCTACTTAAAGAGTTTTCCCCATCGATCAGTTGGGCTTAATTTGGCGGCTACTGAGCTCGAAACGAGGCGAATCGGCCACAACTTGATTGCAGTTTCCACAATCCGCTCGCCTTGTTTGAATTCCGCAAAGTTTAGTGTGAAAGTTCGAGGAGCAAATTTACACCAGGCAAATAGAAATCATCATTAGGAAAGACCAAAAACGAAAAAGGAATCGCCAATCAACGGCTGTCGCTGTAAATTCCGATTAGCCGCCTCGACTCCTTGCTTATCCCAAGCAATTTCTTGTTATTTGTGGCCTATGATCTGGTGAATAATTAGCGCCCGGATACTCAAGGGAATCAACCGTAAAGCCCGCATAATTCGAATGCCAAGAGCACCGCCTACCACCCACCGCCCACCATCGCCGTCGTCTGCGCTTCTGTCGTGGCCGATTTAATGCATTTTGGCATGTGAGTAAATTGCCGGCTCTCGTTCGCCGGCTCTCGGTCAGTGGCTCTAATTACGTGGGGCTTACGAGGCTTTAACATTAATGGACGGCCGCTAGCACCGAAGGGAGCGGCCAGAGAATTACGAGGGGCGTCGCGGTGGACAATGCCGGTGGGAGGTGTTGAAATTTTGCAATTTCTGTTGGCGCGACAGCGCAATTGAAAGGGTTTCCGTGCCCCGAAGGTCGCCGCAGCCGAAGCCGCCGCATCCTGGGTAGCAGTTCATTTGTCAAAGCTTCAAGTGGCGACGACCCAGCCACCCACCAAATTCACCGCTGCCACAACCGCACAAAAAAAGAAAGAAATATTTGCGAGGCTAAACAACACACTCGGCATTGTGTAAGGCCGGGAGCAACTTGACCAGATTAATTAACTTAATTAAAATTAATATTTGGGGTCACCCGTTGGATGCACGTGCACGCCAGCGGGTGGAACGCGAAGCACACGAAAAGGAGAAATCCCCGAAAATGAAATGAAATCAGTCGCATGTGTTTGGTCTTGCAATAAATAAACTTATTCCACGCCTGGCAGGGTAACGTTGGCGGGGTCGTCCTGCGATCCCATAAAACAAAAGTAAGGACAGCCAAACGGTTCGTTTTATTGAGCGGAAGCAACCAAGCGGGCGGGGGGCAGACGTATAAATTTTTTCGGCCCTCCCTCCCCCCACCGTGAGAAATGTTCTTTCCCTGTCGTGGACTGGTGACTATGAGCAGGGGCGGTAGGCGTGGCAGTTGTCACCGATGTCTCGGTTATTTGCACGCGCTTTTTGCATCGGCTGTCGGCGCGCCAAGCGGATTACACGTGTAGTTGGGCAGCAGGTCAACAGAGCGGCTGGCCGTTGGTCCTTGGGGTCCTTTTGCTCCTTTATTTATTTATTTATAATAACAAATTGCAGTGTCAACTTAATCACCGTACTCTATTAGTTTTTGGATCTTTTGTCAAGGGTTCCTCTCGGTTCGTGTTGGCCGGCCATTTGGTTTGCCCTGGAATTTGTTCACGGCAATGCCAGCGCCGCTGAAGGGCATGATTTCATTTCCCGGCTTTATCGAAAGCCATTTCTCTTGTTGGTGGGCGTGGCTGGCTAGCCGACTGGAGGGAATCTTATTCTGGCACTCAATAAAACAACTTGAATTAATTAATCATTATTTTTCGTATTTTCTCTTTTGGTTTATTGACGTTAATCATAATGGTTTTTGAGTCATTCCCGCCCCCCAACCGCCTCCCGCGCACAAACAATTCGTGAGGAAGGGCGGTGGTTTCGGGGGTTGACAGAGAGCTGAAATTGAAATCGAATTACTTTGCTAAAACTGAAAAGATTTTAACTCTTGTTGTTCGCATAACTTAGCTTAGTTTTGGGCTGATTGGTGAGCTACACGCACGCAAGCTCACTTATCCACACTCACGCACGCAATCAGTCGAACAGGCACATTCATTTCATCGCACACTCACGCAAACACTCGAGGAACCAAGGGAACTTGTTGTCGGGGAGATGGATTCGTATTGTTCTGAAGAGTGGCCACTTGAAATCTGCTTGTTGGTGATTCGGTGAACCAACGATGAAAGCACAGAAAAGGGCGGTTACAAGTGACGGATTTTATGGCTCACGTGAGTCACGCGAAGAAAATTGTCGGTGAGACTTTCATTTGACACGATTATAAGAAAAATCTTGAGATAACTTAAAGAGTTTGGTGACAAAAAGCGCTGAATATTCATTCACGAAGTTGCAGGCACTCACGAAGCTGCAAGCACTCACGAATGCGATAGATAATTTAAAAATTTATGGATCCGACATTCAGAAATGAAAGCTTCAAATGGAAAGATGTCGGGGTCGATAGATTGTAGGAAACGTCGAAGTTTTATTAAACCAGAAATTGTATTCTTGGAAATTTTAGATTTTCATGTTTAATTCGCTAATTCCTTCGAGTTATTGAAGGAAGGACGAGCTGCTTCGTGAGTCCTAAGCTCGTTTTTTCGTGAGTGCAGCTTAATCGGTTGCCAGCTGCTTTGTGAGTTGTCACGATTCCATCTCCTGGGCAACAGACTTGAACTATTGGTTGCTCTTATCCCAAAAACAGACACACACACATACACACACGCACACACGCACACGCACACACACACACACACACACACATATATCGTAAGTGGTATTGTTGACTTGCCTGATTCCTTGTATTGCAATTTATGATTCTAATTAATTAATCATTTCGAAATTGCGGTTTTGGAGCGGCCGCCGCCGTTGGCGACTTTAGCTGACGGCCACCCAACCGCTCGCTACTTCGTCTACTAACGGTAATTAGTTAATATTGCTTATATGATACCGCAGTTTTCGGGCCAAGAGCCTTTCACTACCAGCTGTCGTCCTGGCCCGAAAAAAAGAAACAAAAAACCAAACTTAAATCTAAATGGAAAACTTAAGCCCAGACAATTGAACATTTTATGTTGTTAAAGTTGAAGGACTTGGAAGGAATTCCTACTACCGTCGATTAGTCTAGCGTTTCTAATTGGAAGTTAAGGGCTGGGGCCGGGGTGTGGAATTCAAAGCGGCAAAAGGGACCCAAGGGAAGCTCGAGGAAGGTTTGGAAGCATGACTAGCTAATTCTTAACTAGAGGTTCCTTATGCCTTGATTGCTTTAAGCCGATTGGTCAGTTGCGCAATTCGCCATTTGGCGTTTTGAGTTTGGTTTTCTTTTGATTTTTTTTTGTTTTTCTTTTTTTTTTGTTTAGGAGGAAACTAATTGCTTGGTGTTTCATTTCTAATTGACTACGGGTGAATTGGGATTTATGGTTTACCGAGGAGGTGGCAGGTGGGGCGAAAGGTAAAGCGATTTTGATTGAGAAAACAAGACCCACGCGTCTCTCCCCCTCCGTTTAGTCTAGGCCATTTGATGGTTTGTTGCTGGCAGCCGCCGCATCGGCTGCTGGGCTCTCACAGATCCTTTGATTGTTCAGCTGCTCCTCAGAGTCCCCCAGAGACAGACGCGACTTGGCCGCCGTCTCCATGGACTTCCAGTTGCCGCCACTCGTGGCCTGCTGCAGTGAAATCCTTGGTATTGCCTTGTCCAACTCAGCCCCACGGTCCTCCGACTCGGCCAAAGCGCTCAGGCTGCAAGTCGGCGGCAGAATGCGATGTGGAAATCGCGGAGACCCACGCACTCGCTCCCTTAGGCTGTTGATGGGGGCCACCACCGAAGGTCGGCGGTTGCTGGGCAGCTGGAAGTTCACCTTCGTCTCGGGCAGCTTCACGTACTTGCCGCCCAGCTCCAGCCCGTTCTTGTTGGTCTCTGCGGAAATGGTGGGTATGGGCAGAAAGCTGGGGTCCTTGGTCAGCAGATCCAGGTGGGTGCCACTTCTAACCAGCGAACCGCGATGCCCACCAGCCCCAGCAGCCGAGCCGTTAATGCAGCTCTCGTTGAGGGCCAAAGGATGGCCGCCTTCCTGCGGTTGGCTGTAAATCGCATTGCACGAGGCCGTCTGCGCCGAGGGTATGAGCCGCGTGCACAGGCCCATGTGCGATTTGAAGGCGGCCTTCAGGCCCTTCTGATCCGACAGGCTGGCAGTGGAGCCCTTGTTGCTGGAGGTGGTGCGCGAGAAGATGCCCCGCAGCCGATTAATCAGCCCGGTCTTGGCCTCCGTGGCCTGCTGGTGGGCCAGTCGTAGGTTTATTAGATCCTGGGTGGGCAGGCAGGCCTCCTCCAGCTGCGGCTGCGAGGCAAAGGTCACCGACCGGCGCATGGGAATCTGCATGTACTCGGCCGATGGCCAACTGGCCCGTGGTATTACCGGCGGCAGCACGGACAACAGCAGATTTGGTAGAATTCCGGAAATGCTCGGCGTACGCGATTTGTTGCCATGCATGGACGGCAGCGGCTGGCCCAGCCCAGGGCCGGGCATTGGCAGCGATGCTCCGCTGGTGACGGTCAGCTCGGGCTTTAGGTGGCCCATCAGCAGGGAGGTGGAGGACGAGGTGGTGGTCGATGCAGTGCCGGATTCCAGCAAACGTTCGAGTTTCCTTATTTCGGCGTCCAAAGCCTGAATTTCCTTTTTGTAGACGCGATTTTGCACTTCCACGCGGTACTGCAGCTCACGTCGGTCGTCGATGACAAAACGCCGGGTATTGCATTCCATTTTCAGGCCCATGCTGTGGATCACAGGGTCTATGATGTCGTCTGCGATGGGAAGAGAGAAATGGACGGAAACGGAACAAATGAGGGAGAGCAGAAGATGCGAGAAAAATGGAAACAAATTCCGCCAACATCTCAAGCCTTATGGAGGCGAATAGCCAACGTTATTCTTGGGGAGAACTTTGAATTTTAAATTAAATAAGGTTTCCTAAAGAGATCGAGTGATTCATTGGAAACTGAGACTTTGTCTCGAACCTTTGGAGTCAGTCTTCAAATTGTATATGGCTTCTCTTTTATAGAAATTCTGTAATATAATATACTTTTAAGTTCCTAAAATAAATAATTTTTCCTGATTCTTTCCTTTGGTTTGATTCCTTAAACCTCCACAATACTTATTTATAGAGCAAAAGATTGTATTTAAAATATCATTCCCCATTGTATCACTTGATATTGTAATTTTGACGCTAAGGATTTAGGAACCCGCCTAATTCTTTTATTTTTAATGTAGTCCCGAAATTCATGACTTTCTCTTTCATATTTGAAAGGAGCTTGGCAGCCAAGCGTTTTCATGCTTCCATAAATTATTAACTCTGGGATTCTCTGGAAATTCTATTAACTCAGCCTGATATAATTTTACGCTCTAAATCAGCTTAAGAACCTTTTGCAAACATGCAAAATAATAAAAAAACACAGCCCTAATTTTCTTGAAGCTTAAAAGCTTAATTTACCCATCATACCCTTACCCCCCGCTTGGGGTAAGGGTAAGTCCCAGCAAGCCCGTTATTCACTTACTTCTGGCCCAAATGTCGTGCAGCTTGGGTATGAAAAGCAGGCACATGGTGGCCGTGGTTGAAGTTAAAATCAATGCCGTAATGGTGATGAAGGCTAACGTCACTCGTTCCGATATCAAATTGGCCAGAACGACGACAATCGCACTGGTGATGACCACGCTGTAGACCGACACGCCGATGTATTGGGAATCGTTTAGAGCCGGTATTTTCACGTGACGAGTCTCCCAGGCCATGTAAACACCGACGACCAAAAGGAGCCCCTTGTAAGCGTACAGGACTCCCAGCCAGGACTGAATGTGCTGCGACCGGCAGACCTCCACCTAAGCAGAGAGAAAAATAGTCGGAGCGAGAGGGAAGGCAATTCGAAAAGGCAAATCAAGACATCAATTGGGTGAGGGGCAGCGGGGGGCTTTACTCACCTGGGGCTGGTAAACGACACTGCGATCGATGGCGCTGATTTCGAGTGTCAAATTATGCAAATGACGTTCCATGGGATCGGTGACTACCCAGAGGGTGACAACCAAAGCGTCGACCAGCAACAGGCCGCACACGAGCAAAATTAGCTGGATGTCCTGCAGCATTTTGTCCTTAAAAACGCTGCCCGTGCGTGTGAAGATGCGATGCACCCGATATGTTTTCGCAAACATCGAGCCAAAGGCCAATGAGAATCCGGCCGACAGAAGGTAAACGCGGGCCTGCAAACAACCACAGGATGGCAGACACAACAAGGCATCAAAAAAATGGAAGAAAAAACGTTGCTTACAAGAGATGAGGCGGCTTGATAAGCCAGCCACTTGAGATTTAGTCACTGTGACGGAAATCACTGGCGAGGCGGCAGCCGTCAGCGGGTGGGCCGAGCTTACCAAATTTATGCAAATCAAGTCGAGCCGAAAATCCCACCCGCCGTCCGCTTCGAAGCTGTGAATTTTCCATGTCATGTGTCGTTGTTCGCCATTGTTGCTGGCGAGGTCCTGCTGGGCAGGAGCAACAAACCCGCGTCCAACGCCTGCAAGCCTGTAACACGCCCAGCAAATTTCCCCGGAGTGGCATTTGCCCAAGACCCATCACAATAACAACAACAGCAAGCGCCGCCGCGGCGGCAGCAACAATGGCCCCCGCCAGCAACAACATCGAGAAAAGAATAAAATTTGCTATAGACCAAAATATTTGATGGTCCTGTCGGTTTGCTGGCCTCAAAAACTGAAGTTTATATGCACACACACACACAACCCGCCAGCCGGGCCCGCTTTTGACAGTTTTCTGCGGGCCTTCGTCGAGCGAAGATTCGCCCTGCCTAATGTCTTGAAAAATCAAGTAAAGTAAAAGTTTTCAGACCTCAAGCTGCCAGCCTGCCAGCCTGACAACCCACCGACCCACCGACTATTTATAGCCGACTAAATATTTCGCCATAAATAAAGGAAAAAGGCTCTCGCCAGAATAATTTCGCTGCACATGAGAAGCTCAACGTAAACTTGCCCAAAAACTGAAAGTCATATTTGATGAGACGCCCTCTGTCTGTCGACTCGCTCCGGATCCGACCCGAAACAATCAGCTTACATAACGAAAAACACAAACAGTTAACAGAAAAGTCCCAGGCCCAAAACGCTTACCGTGCAAACGGTGGCAAAGGAGTCCGCCGCCGAGGGCAACGTCGAGTAGTCCAAGCCCAAAAGGATCACAGCCGCGTACACAAAGATGCAGCCCACCGCGGTGATGTTGCTCAGCTTCGGGCTCGAAAGTTTAATTGCTCTGAGTAGAAAAGCGGAAAGAGTTTGGTTGTCGTAAGTCCGCCAGCCCGCCAGCCAGGGAATCAACTTACTTGAGTTTCCGAAAGTGCAAATTAAAGGCAAGAAATGCGATTGCCAGGGCTATGCCCACGCTGGATAGTGTGGCTATCGTGTAGAATGCCAGCGGGGCAATCGTGGCCACTCGCATCTTGAACACCCGCTTGGCTATCGGCACCTGGCCGCTGTGCCATTTCACTGGCCGGCAGCGCGGGCAGCGGAAGTCCAAGGCATCGGTCGCTGGATAATACAAAGCAATCGGCTCCAGCATACCGCGCTGAATCTGATAAAAGGCAGTGGTCCCCACCCGATCCGGCCCACTGAATGACACAGGTCCCTGCCGAAGATCAGGAACATTAAAGGCAAAGCTGAACCGCTAGCAAAGCCTCAAGTTCTGAAAAGACTTGGGACTTTCTTTCGGTAAGTCTACTTACCGAAACGCCAAGAAAGTGCAGCTTGCCGAGCTGCTGGAGGAACTCCCAGGCCATGTCGCTGCGCGTGTAGTCGAAGCCGTCCAATTTGGACTGATGGGCGGCCTCCGTGCGCCAATGGTTTTCGGCCGCTCGCAGGGCCAAGGCGATGGCCCAGACGGCATCGTAGGTTTGCGGGGCATAGCGGGAAATCGTGTCGGGCAGTAGGCGGCTGTTGGCAGCGCGACGCCGGCGACGACGGCGACGGCCTTTTATGGGCCTCGTTGAGTTGCCGGATGATCCGCTCTGGATTTGCGCGAACTGAGCGAACTGTTTGCGAAGCTGTGAGTTGAACATGTGATTGTTCTGCGAAATGGGAAATGGCAGCGGATTTAATAGCGAACAAACCGCCCGCCCCGGCCACGCGGCGTATGCGTGACGACGTTGCCCATACGCCGAGGGGGCCGCTCATTATGTTGATTTGATTGCCGGGGGGCGCTAAAACAACAATAAAAACTTTCGCACAAGGACAACAATTCCACTTGAATGCCAACGCCCCCAACAATTGTAGGCCCAGGATTTTCTAATCAAATAAATCATTTCATTTTCCCGCCCCCCCAGCCATTGCCCGCCCAGCTAATCCCTCGCCCCTGAGCACTCACCAGGCCGCTGTAGCTGACGTTGTTGCCCACAATGCTGTTGTGCGTGGAGACCACAATGAGATTCTCCACTGCCATTTGGAGTTCGTGGCCCGTGCACGGAGTCTGCTCGGCCAGCGGCCCCAGCTCCCGATTCCACCAGGGCGCCCCCATGCTCTCATGCAAGATCCAGGCGTAGTCAGCCCCGAACATGCGCAGGCGGTAGGCCTCGCAAAGGATTTGGGGAGCCAGCTCCTGCGAGAAGCTACCAATGATGATTCGCGTGTCGGTCTCCTGCAGTTGTTCCAAAATCAGACAGGCCGAGTCTCCGGCGAGCTTGCCGCGCGTTTCTTACCCGCAGCAGCAGCAGCTGCTCCTTGAAGTCCGTGGCCCCGAATGTGATGGTAGCGGCACAGGATATGTTGGCCGCCTCCAGCTCGGTGACCAGATTATTCACCGCCAGCGAGTGGACCTCCTCGTTCTGGGAAAACGTGGTCACTGTGTCCCAGCCAAAGCGCCGGATGAAAGCAATCCGGGCCGGATTGTGTGATGAGTCCGGCGCCACAGTTCGATAGAAATAGGGAAACTCCCTGCGGTCGCTCAGAGCCGGCGAAGTTGAGCCAAACGAGACCTGAAAAGGAAAGCAAGTCAGGGGAAGGCGGTTTGAAATGCCCGTCACGCTTGCCGGCGCCCGCAGTCTGGAAAGTTTGCTCGGCCAGCCGGGCAACTTCAAAGGAGCACTAAACGCATTTGCATGTTACATTTACCACCGCCTCCTTGCCGGGTAGATTGTGCATGGCTGTCTAGTCTATTTGGAAGTAGCCGGCTGGCTTTGTGCCTGGAACTCTTAATTTGTAGGCGCATATTTCGGGCGTGCGAGTGCCGGGAAATGTTTATTGCCGCTTGCGGTCTTTATGCTAATCGAGCGCAACGTTACGTGAGTTGATTAAATTTTTTGTACTTCCCTTTTGTCTCGGGGAATTTGCATTTTATTTGATTATTAGCCAGGCGAATTCACTTACCTGCACGATGTTCCAATAGGGCGCCACCTTGGCCAGGCTCTCGGTTACCTCGGAGCAGGCCGAGCCCAGCAGCATCACCATTCTGGTCGAGGGCTGCGTGTAAATCGCATGAAAGAATCGATCCACACCCACCCCGGGATCGCACTGAAAATGCAGCAGAACACAGCAAATAGTCTTTATCAGTCAGAGGGCTAAAGCTTCCAAAGGGAAAGAATTTTATTCTAAATAATTAGAATGCAAGGTGGAATCAGAAAATCGCCCCAAATATTTGCGAGGTTGCCTTGAGCTCCGAAATGAGCTTCGGAAGTTGGGAAACTGGTTTATGTGTTGAATAGGACAACCAAAATGATTCATTCACGAAATTGAATACAGCAAAAGAAATAGGGAAAGTTGTATAAAATTAACCACGGAAAATCTGGCTTCGTATGGAAGATCTTAGATTCCTTAGGTTGGCATCAAAACAGACTTAATGGAGAAAGGAAAGCAACAAGCTCGTTATATTTTTTCTATCCCATAACTTAAGCCGAAAACTCCCTAAAAATTAAGAAACCACATTTAATTATTTTTGTTTTTCTCAGACAGTTTCCTAAAACCGATTTGAGTTACCATTTCATTCTGAAAAACAGTATTCGGAACAATTGATAATTAATCGGTTAATTAATTCGAATCTCAACTTCAGTTGAAATTTAAGGGACTCTCTGAAGAACTAAGGAGATCGCCAAGTCTAGTAATTTAATAGACTTTCAGACAGACATTTTCTACTTTACCAGAGGTGACCCATGCAGAAAGAAGAAGAGCCAACAAGTGGAGAAATCAAAAAGCCACTGAGGGAGGTGGGAAGAGCGACGAACGAACCATAAAACCGCTTCAAGATGGCGCAATAAACATTTTTAAATGTCGAATTTAATAGACATGCTGATATTCAGTTATGTCCGCCTGCCTTTGTAATATCAGCGACCCCCGCCACCCGCCCTCCGCAAATGAGCCATAAAAACGAAGGCAAGGATGCTGCCATTTGACACTTGCGTTGCCGCGGCGACGTTGGCGCTGCCGTGCAATAAAAAGGAAAAAAGTCCCGGGACACATTGATGACGATATTTCGTTTTTGAAGAAGACACGCCGCCGACGCAGTTGCGCCGCCAGATTTTCTTATTAAGTTTTAATGTTGCACGCGCCACTAAATGAAAATTCAATTTCGTAATGGAAGCGACGCGACGGCCATCAGACCCCCGACATCTTTACGACGGCCGGCCCCCTCACCTTCAGCCGCCATCGTTTAGAACTTGACCTGGCCAGAAATCACCTTGTTTATTGTCTTCATAGGCCAGCCAGCCAGCCACTCACCTGAGTGTCGTTGGTCACCAGCTCGAGTGTGTAGCCGGGCAGCAGCTGCTTGTGGTTGATATGGTTGACGGCCATGGTGGCTGCCCCGAGCTCACTGAGCCCGTCCGGCCGGGGACCCCGGGCGGTGGTCAGCTCGAACAAGCCGAGGAGCACAATTTTGCCATGATTCTGTTGGATTTCGGCACGTGACATGCGGCGTTCGCTTTCGAACACCTGGTTCACCTTCAGGTAGCGATTGAGCTGCCAGCTGCTCAAGTTGGCGGTTGGAGAGGACGACGTGGCGTTGATGGAGCTGGACAAGTTGCTGTGGGCGTTAAGCCTTTGGCGACGTTTGACTTTGTTGCTTTTGAATTTCCAATCGCTGGCCGGCCGTTGTTGAGGGTCCTTAGCCGCAAAGGGTGCTGGCGTTGGTGGCGACGATGGACGGACCAACGGGGCGGGGAGACTTGCCGACAGCTGTTCATTCTTAATGGGCATTAGTTTAATTGCCCCACTCGTTGCTGCCACCTCGTCTAGAGGAAGGGGCAGCTCTTGGTCCCAGGCCAGGGCCTGCAATTCGGCCGACGATTCCATGGCATGGCCAAGGGTGAGGCAGGAGAAGATGGCCAAAGTCATCCACACGGCGGCTCTCGTTGGGGGCCATCTTGCCGGTGTTGCTGGCCCCTGGGGCCGCCGCCTGCGAACAACTCTTGTCCTGCCCCGGTGAATTATGCGCATCCCGTTGCCAACGACCCTTGGTCCATTAATCACTTGAGCATTTGAATCTCTCGTGCTCGTGGTCGTCTGCGTTGTCGATGTCGCCACCTCCTGTATCGTTTTGGTTTTTATAGACTCCGAGCCCGGACCTGGGCCGTTTGGATCGCCGGCAGATGGTGGAGGAATGGTGTGGATGGGATGGGGGAGGGGATGTACAATCAGTTATCGGGCTGCGCTTGGTGTGTGTGTGTTGAATGTTTGCAGAAAATTTTATCACATTTTTATTTGCCTCGTTTACGGGTCGGAATCGCCCGATGGGGCCACGGGCTCATTGCTTCTTGGTTTCTGCTTTGGCGGCGATTT
This sequence comes from Lissocephala sabroskyi, assembly GCA_037075105.1. NCBI lineage: Eukaryota > Metazoa > Arthropoda > Insecta > Diptera > Drosophilidae > Lissocephala > Lissocephala sabroskyi. The sequence goes on from JBAMCP010001475.1 coordinate 15,755, forward strand.
GCTTATATATTCCGTAATTTTTTCTTTCTCTTTTCGTTCTTTATCATCAAGCACTTGCCAGCGTCCTGCAAGAATTTATAGCGACTTTAAAGAGTCCATAAAAAAAACTGACCGACCAACGGAGCGTCGATCGATGCGCTTTAAGAAATTTAACACCGCACGAATCCCAAAGGCAGCCGTCCGCGATTTGCAGCTCTACGATTTCGTCATTCATTTCGACCAGCAAGAAGGAAGAAGATGGCTTTGGATTTCCTTCGAGTTGGTCATTATTTTTTATGCTAATGGCGGGACATTCGGGCCACGCGGTCGGCTCACTACATTTTATTTTATTTATTTTATTTCATCTGCAAGTTTGCCTTTCTCTCATTTTTTTTTGTTCTTTTTTTTTGGGATCATCACGTGTCACAGATTTCCAAATGTTATATGAACATTACAGCGTGTGTGTGAGTGTGTTGGGGTGTAGATGTGTTGGTATAATTGTTTCTAGAATCACCAACTCGCATTCATCTGCCCGCACCCCTCGGAGAACCTCGTTTTGTCATTTTTCCAGCCCCCCCTGCGCCCAGTTGGGGCCATTTTCCTCAGCCGTTGTTGGTTTTTCTTTATGTCGCGCTGGCTTTTCTCTTTGTATGACCATCTTGGGGCTCGGGGTCCTGCGAGACAGACAGCGTGGGTGCCCTAGTCAGTCAGTCAGTTGGTCGTCGGTGGGGGCTCTGCTTATTTTTAAAACAACGTGCACTTTCCGTTGTGCGCCTAAAATAACTTTTTTTTTATTTTTTGTGCCTTTCTTGTATTTTTGCCCCATTTTGTTTTGGGTCGTTGTTGCCGTTTCTCGTTTTGTTCTCTGCGAAATGCGCACGGGGATAGTGAATTTTTCAGCCTTAGATTTTTAGATTCGCACCAAGGGAATGTGAGATGGAGAAAATACAGAAGCCTCCCCCATCCCTCGGCCAAAAAGAGTTGTGGTTTCAGAGAAATACAAATCTGGGGATCCAGAAGTGCCTTCAGGCAAAGAATTATTTGGACTCATTTCTTAGCTATCTCCTTAAATATTTGAATCTGGAAACTGAAACTTCTTAATCTCAAAACAATCTGAACCCCCAAAGTTAGATAAAGGATGCTCTCAATTTAAATTTAACTACTTCAACGAGAATTCCTTGAACAATAAAATCTCCCAGGTTTCTAAATATTTACTCGTACTTCACGAGCATCTTTAGTTTTCCATCATTTTGTTAATAACTTCTCAACTTTAAAGACCTTAGGAATTGATGGCTTTCACCTTGGTTAGGCAACCGTGAAACTTCCATCTCTTCGCCGAGATACAAATGATTGATTTGCCAGCAGTGATGGATAATTTTTGAGAGACGAAATAAATTTCCGTTTGAGAAAAATAAAAAGAAAATTCGTTGATTTTTGCTGGTGGGCCAGGCGGGCTGTGGAGGCCGCGTGGGCGGGATTAGTTATTCGTCTCAACGTGCAACCGTCTTTGTTGTTATCCATCATTTTGTTGTGCCCACCCAACCACACACCACCCCCACCCACAAGATCCACTTGTAGTTACATTTCATGCTCTCTGGTTCTTCTATTATTCTGCCATATTTCACAATTGTTGCCGTGGTATTTAAACGTACTACACTTATTTATGGCCCTGTGTGTGTTTCCCTCGCCCGCCCCCCTGGTGGGTGCTTTATCGCGGCAACTGTGAGTGCATACGGGCAGCTTTGGATGCTGTTGTTGTTTTTCAGGGTGTCGTTGTTTCCATGCTTGACATAAATTATGCAAAATGTTGACTGCATTTGTAATTGTGATTTCCGAATGCAGGCAAAGGGGCGGCTGCTGGGGCGAGCGCGCCTCGTTGTCATTTATTAGATGAATTTTTCCAGCGAAGTGTGAATGCACTCGTAATTCCCCCACTCATCCCATCAGCATAACAATCACAATCACCACAGTTTTGTCGCTCTACAAGCTAAATTGGTAATTCGGTAATTTATTTTTGGGAATTTTTAACTAACACTGAACACTGTTTCCGCGGGCGGTTCCGTCGGAATTTCGGTCGTTTTAGTTTCTTCGCAGACGGTCTCGTTTTCTTTGATTTGGAGAGCCTGGCAGAACACGTAACGCGCACTTTGAGCTCCGAACGGCAACTGTTGTCAGCCATCGACTGTCCGGTGTTTTTGTCCCCATAATCCCTGATTGAAGCTGGGCTGCTTGGCGGCGGCTTTCAATTTCAACCAAACGAGAAAAGCGGCGAGAGAATCTCGCCGTTCGCCTGCGCAGGCTCAAGAAAAAGCCCGCCAAAATTTCATTCATAAACAGCGGAGGCTGTGCAAGCAACAAGCGTTGGACAAACACGAGAACAACGGGAGCGGCGGTGGCGAATCTTGGGAAGGCACAACTTTTGCCCAGCCAAATTGAAAAATGTGTAGGGCAAGTTAACTTCGAATTATGCAAATTACGGGGCCGCTAACAAAACTAAGTTATTTGCAAGGCTGTGCTTTTTTTCCTTTCTCTTTTGTGTTTAATGAAAAATTCATTAATTTTGTTAGGCCGTCGAGTTTGATTGCTTCAGGTCGGCGATGCAATTAAAACGACCAAAACAGGATGACCGTCGCGTCGACCAGGAGCTCACTGTGTCCCAGGTTCTTTGTTGGCTTCGTTCCGGCAAGTGGAAGGTTGATTTGATTTCATTCCCATTTCTCTGCCGTCGGTGGCAGAAAAATGCAATTAAATTTGGCCGATTGACTTGTTTCTCATCTATTGAAATTGAAAAAATATGAGATGGAATTGCAGCCATCGCCATCGCCTGTCTTGGCCTCAGCTCATCCGCTTGTTCACACAAACAAAAGCCGACATTATCGCCAGTCTCTCCCCGCCCCCATGGAATGCAAATTTAATGCCACCAAGAAGCAGCCGTTCCCAGGCTGCATCCTTGATGGGGACACAGTTTCGGGGTACGTCAAAAGCCGTTACCGTTGCTTTTGATGCTCGCTCAGCTACCCTAACCTCAAGTTCGTTGAAGGGATGCCTGAATCTTCATGGGGTAATCGAAAGGCTGACAGTTTCGGGGATCTAATTTCGACTTTCGCAGCTAAATACATTTTGAAAGTTTTCGTGTGATACGACAAATCCTAGAGAATAATAATCGTGTCTGGGATTTCTTTTAGGATCCCTCGAAGAGGGTATTTTGAAGTCCAGAATCTAGTTGGAAATTCGGTCTTCCTTGAGGTTCTTTTTGGTTTTTATGTTTTGTGGACGATGCAACGAAAATAAAATGAAATTACACCACAAAACTCAATTTGAAGTGTCAGAAAGTTGCGCTGCACTTAAAAAGTTGAGGCGTCCCCCTAACCACTCCCCTTAAAGAGGGAAAGCGGTGGGCCAAAGAGCGAGAAGGTCGTCGGCCTAAATCGATAAGTTTGAAATAATAAAAGCAAAAATTAATTCGCAATTTGATTGTGGGAGAGCTCAGCAATAATTATTAATATCGATTAAAATTCTTAAAGCTTACGTATTTATAAGCAGATTGTTGGATCTCCAGGGTACAATTAGATTTATCCGGAACAAAGGTTCTCCATAAATCTGTTTTGCAGGAAATCGATTTAGTTTTTATTTGCAACTCATTGGCTAAAGTTGTATAAAGAAATCCGAATAAGGATGCGGATATTACTGGTCCTGTTGTTTTGTGTGGTTTCCGGCGAGGACATTTTTAAAGTTCACATAAAGAAAATCTCTGAAGGAACCAAAACTGGTCAGCTCAACTCCGAGGCAAAGCTGAAAAGTGAAGCCTACGAAATGATCGTTAAACTTGGGATCTTGAAGTTCCCCTGTGATGATACTTGGTATTCATTTCAGAAAACGAGAATAGCTCCGTTTAAAAACTCATTTAATGACAGTCTGAGGAACATTGAGTTGACTTGTGATGATTTCATATCTTCAATCGCTGACGTGTCCTACACAAATCGATTCAAAAAAATTGAAGTCTATCAAAATTTATTTTACAATCACATCTTTGTTCATGTCGTGGACGGCGGTCCCGTGAAATTTAATGACACGAAGTTGACTTTAAGTGTGGAACGGCACGGATTCGAAAATTTGACGAGCATCTTAGAATTTCTTACATTAAAAATACAAAAAGAAAATTGGAAAATCCGCTATATGATTTTGGAGAATGTGGACAGCGGCGAACTAAGTCCCGGGTGGTTCCAATATTTTACGTCCCTGAAAGATCTTCAATTGCTAAATTTGTTTGGCGCGGATTCCAATTTCATCAAGTAATTTCCTTGTCAAAAATCAGAAAAATTAATATAAAATTCAATTTACTAATTAACTAACATTTTCATTTTAGTTCTAGGACTTTGTCGGAGGGCCTGGAATTTATACGGATAATATATCATGACGTCAGTATAAAATTGGATTTGAAAATGTTTGACAACTTCAAGAAACTCAAGACTATTCAGGTGCCTACGAATAGCTTTATAACCTCCAAAAACACAGTAGCTCTTATTTGCTATACCGACATTGTGAAATGCGAGTTCACAGTCGACATTAATCGCAGGCCCTGTCCAGATGGTTGTACCTGCGTTTCGAAAGCGTACACCAATCATTTGGAGTTATCCTGCCGAATTAGCACAAAGGAAATTCAAAATTTGGTTAAACCAATTCCAATTACTGGGAACGTGGAATTCGATTTGAAATTCAAGGGAATAACAAACATCTCGGATTGCTCAATTGCAAATTATATGGAATTAAAGAAACTTTTTTTGAATGGTAACTTAATCACGGAACTGAAATCCGGGCAACTTCCACCTAACATTGGGTTTATAGATTTATCGAATAACTCCATAAGCACAATCGATGACAGTGCCTTCGCCTCCTTGCAAAATCTTTATTGCATTAACCTGAATAATAACAAACTCAATAAACTGAATGTTACAATGCCCGCCAGTCTTTTACAATTGGATCTTAGTTGGAACAGCATTGAAAGCATTGGGGAGAATGTATTTAAGGATTCTAACAAACTCGAAGTTCTGCACTTGGAAAGAAATAAACTAAGTCGTTTTGAGATAAGCCAGCTGCCTGTCAGCATTATAATTTTGGCGCTGGAAAATAACCGGATAGCTTCGATTGGGAATGGAGCTCTGACAGAATTTAAGCGATTGCGGCATATAAGCTTGTCGATTAATTTAATTACCCATTGGAATTTTACCGAAATGCCGCCGAATATTGAGAGTTTGAATATAAATGTAAACAAACTTAAACATATCAATGAGACCATTTTTAAAGAGTGCAACAAACTCATTGACCTCCAAGTCGGCTTTAATAATCTCACATCAATCGACGTTGCCCAGCTGCCATCCAGTCTTCAGTCATTGGTTCTCAGAAACAATCAGTTAACACAAATCGGAAATGCAACACCTTCAACAACCTTTCATTTAGACATCAGAAACAACAACATCACCTTTCAGAAAGAACCAATATTAAAATTCCTTGAGCAACACCCAGATGTGAATATCCAATTATCGGGCAATCCATTTGTCTGCAACTGCGATGCCACTCCAATGATAAATTCAATGAAAGTTATCCAAAAGCAAATTCCCGACTTTACCGATCTCTACTGCAATAACAACAAGTCGTTGAAAAACCTCAACGAAATCCAATACGACGAAATCTGTCCTTCGATTACACCCTACATTATAGCCATACTGGGAACCATAACCCTAGTAGCTCTTCCAGTTATTGGATTCCTCTATTTTAAAGAGCAAATTCTCATTTGGGTGTACGAGCACAACGTCTGCCTGTGTTGTGTTCCCGAAGACGGGCTCGAGGAGAGGAAGAGATTTGATGGGTTCCTGGCATTTTCATCCGAAGACTTTGACCTCATCGCGGAGTT
>JBAMCP010001476.1:0-21639 GCA_037075105.1 Lissocephala sabroskyi
AGGCCAAGTTGAAAGGGCAGTTATTGAAAATATTTACATTTATATGAATGTTCTTATATAAAAAATCACCGCTTTCTCAACATAAATGATTATTTTTAAATACTAAAAATAACAAAATTTTTTATATTGCTTTGACTTTTACCGCTCTTATAGCAACAATATTAAGCTTTCCCGATGTTAGCTAGCTGATTTTGAATTTATTATTATGTGCCCCATTAAATTTTTAATTATTTGTGGTGCTAAAAATAAAACTTTATATAGAGCATTGTTCTATTTGGCTGACGCGCGGTGTACTTAAAGCCGAGCTGGTTTGCGCGCTAGTGTGCGAATGTATTCGTGCGTGTGTTTGTGTAAATTCCATGATGGCCACGAGCTGCAAACGGTCTGCATTTAATAAAATTAAATTAAAAGCCAACATGCACATTTCGTTGAATTAAACCCCAAATAAGTGATAATGTAACGGCAAAAGTGCTTAAAGCCTCCCCGCACAGTAGTTTGTAGAATTTTTAATTTCTTCCTCAAATATTCAAATATTTCACAAGTTTGCTGTGTTTCCATGTGTGCGTGTGTGTGTGTGGAATGCTGCTCGAAATTGTGACCATCCTTGAGTTTTTTGTGTGCCTTTAATGCTCCCCGCATTCGATATCGATATCGAAAAATGGACGAACATCTGCTCAACGACCTGTTGGAGTGCTCGGTATGCCTCGACCGCCTGGACACCTCGTCCAAGGTGCTGCCCTGCCAGCACACCTTCTGCCGCAAATGCCTGGTGGTGAGTGGCCAAAGCCTCAGCAGAAAGCCTTTTTTAATGTAAATCTATCTGCAGGACATTGTGGCCAGCCAGCACAAGCTGAGGTGCCCGGAATGCCGCATTCTGGTCGATGTGAAGATCGACGATTTGCCACCGAATGTGCTGCTCATGAGAATCTTGGAAGGTTTGTGAGCGGCGCCCACGCCGGCCTACGCGCTGCCCACAGTTGCTAAAGTCTTTCACTTTTTTCGCAGGCATGAAGCAAACCGCGGCCGCCGGCAAAGCCGACTCAAAGCCCAGCGAAGAGCCAACGCCGCCGCCGCAGGAGACGGCACCACCCACACAACCTGCGCCACAGCAGCAGCCGCGCCAGAAGCCGCGCCGCTTTCTGCTGCCGCACGCTTACGCCCTCTTCAATTTCGTGTCGAACGAGGCCGGCGACTTGAAGTTCAAAAAGGGCGACTTAATTTTGCTCAAGCAACGCATCGACAGCAACTGGTTCCTGGGCCAGGCCAACGGCCAGGAGGGCGTCTTCCCCATCAACTACGTTAAGGTGGTTGTGCCATTACCCGTGCCCCAGTGCATAGCCATGTACGACTTCAAAATGGGAGCCAACGACGAGGAAGGCTGCCTCGAGTTCAAAAAGAGCACCGTCATCCAGGTGCTGCGCCGCGTGGACCCCAACTGGGCCGAGGGCCGCATTGGCCAGACCATTGGCATTTTTCCCATAGCCTTTGTGGAGCTCAACGGCACCGCCAGGAAGCTCCTTGACCAGCCGGCTGCCCAGGCCCCTACAGCCGCTGCCTGCCCTCAGCCTGGGCGGCCCTTGCCGCCAGTGCCGCTGGTGGAACCCACGGCCGAGTCCAGTTCTTCAACCACCAGCAGCAGCGGCGGCGGCTCGACTTCCTCCTCGTCCAACTGCAGCCCCAGCCACCAATCCTTGCCGGCAACTCCCCAGCATATGGCGGCCGGGGGATCCGTGCGCTACCGGGACAAGGGGGCCAAGGAGAAGCGCCACTCGCTCAACGCCTTGCTGGGCCCTCCATTGAGTTTGCTGCAAACGAACCGCCATTCGGCTGAGATCCTCAGCCTGCCGCACGAGCTGAGCCGCGTGGAGGTCAGCGCGGCCCCCTCACGCGTGCTCAAAATGCACGTCCAGCAGCCCCAAGTGCCGCCCACCCTGCCCTGGGGCTACTTGGCTTTGTTCCCCTACAAGCCGCGCCAGCCGGACGAGCTGGAGCTGAAGAAAGGCTGCGTCTATATTGTGACCGAGCGCTGCGTGGACGGCTGGTTCAAGGGCAAGAATTGGCTGGACATCTCCGGCGTCTTCCCCGGCAACTACCTGACCCCGCTGCGCACCCGCGACCAGCAGCAGTTGATGCACCAATGGAAGTTTGTCCCGCCAGTGGTGGATGCCAAGACCCAGCAGCATCAGCCGGCCATGCAGCCGGCCACGCAGCCGCCGGATCTGCCGCCGCGCCAGCAGTTGTTCAGCCGGAAGGCCACGGAGTCGCCGCCCACCACCACCTGCAGTGCGGGTGGAGCTGTCGGCCTGATGCGCCGGCTGACGCACATGAAGACCCGCTCGAAGTCCCCGGGCGCGGCTCTACAGCAAACGCCCAAGGAGCCAGTGGAGGCGGCTGCCCTGCAGCCGGTCCATGTCAGGCAAGTTTCAAGTCTCCCCTTAGAGAATCTTTAGCTGATCTTTGGTTTCTCTTTAGGTCTGGCAGCTGCCCGAGTCAATTGCAGCACAGCCAGCCGCCGGCTGAGAGCGGCCAGCAGCAGCCGCTGCCGGCGGGCGCCAATCTGTCCTACGGCTCGCAGCGCATCAAGAGCAACAAAGAGCGGCCCCAGCTGCTGTGGTAAGTGGCCAGCAGCCTAATCTCAGCCAGAGTTTAATATTTTTGGCTTTGCAGTGCCCGCCAGTCGCTGGACGCGGCCACCTTCAGGAGTCTGTACAACAGCGCAGCCGCGCCGTCGACTGGTTTACAACTCCAGGCGAACATGATCATTGCCCCGAACCACCGCAAGTCGCAGAGCCTGGACGCCGGCGTTATCACCGAGGCGGCCATCAAGGCCAGCGCCACCACCAAGTCGGCCTACTGCACGCGGGAAAGGTGAGTTTTTCCCGCTTATTTCGATTGTCTGTCTAATTGGAGTTTCTGTTTAGCCGCTTCCGCTGCATTGTGCCGTATCCGCCGAACAGCGACATCGAGCTGGAGCTGCATGTGGGCGATATAATTTACGTGCAGCGCAAGCAGAAGAACGGCTGGTACAAGGGCACCCATGCGAGGACCCACAGGACTGGGCTGTTCCCAGCCTCGTTTGTGGAGCCGGACATTTAGCGTTTATCTTCATTTCGTAGATTAAAGAAACTCGAATTTGGAACCGGAAGTATTCCAATTTGTAGACCATTAAGTTTGCCCCTCACAAAGGAGGCGCTTCCTTGTTAATTAGTCCCTGTTCCGCACTGAAATGCGCGCTCTTAAGAGAAATTAAACGATAAGTACAAGAAGTCCTGCCGTCGTCGCTCTTATTTATTCACTAAACAGAAACGTACAGCGGATTTTGCTGGATTTTTTGGCTCATCGTTTATTCGGTCTTGTCGAATTTGGATCCGTAGATGGGAACGTATTGGAGCACCAGTTTCCAGTCGGTGTAGTAGAGCAGGGCCAGGCCGGCGGCGCCGCCGAAGCCGGCACCGGAGCGGATGCTAGAAAAATCACACAAAAATTCTTATTTAATTTTAAATCAAATGGAAAAATTGTTTCCAAATGCAAATTGAAAAATGTGTTATGCAATGCGCGTGTGTGCGTGGGAATTGGCTGGCAATTTTGTTGGTTTTGCAGTGAATTCTTTGACTTACAAGGATGTCGCAATCTCGGCGTGTTTCTTGCCAAATGGAACGCGCATTTTGTTGCTAATTCGAGTGATTATCTTTTTACTTAAATGAACTCACAACTTATTTTGCCCAACAAATTTGGCAGCTGACAGTCAGTGTTGGTCAACGCTTAAAGCCATCACAGGGCAGATCAAGTGTTTTTTTTTTATAATAATAATGCATTGTATGGGGCGTAGCTTTTACACCATTATTATATTAATATAAAAATACTTAGCCTTTACGGCTCTGCTGCAACGAACTGAATTAAAAAATCAGCACTAAATATAAAGCACATTTTGGCGTATTTAGGTGAATAAAAAACCGCATTTTATATGAAGCACATTTAACAGTGCAATAATTTTATCCAGTTTTTTTGTAAGCAATAATTGTTATTTGTAGGTTCCTCAATTATATCTTAAAACGAATAAACTTTAAACCATAGAAAAGAAAATTATAAAAACTCGACTACCCGGTTTTTCTAGGGATGGGCAGCGAGTTGTGCTTCCTGCCCTGGTTTCCACTGTTCAATTGGATAGTTCATTGTTTACCATTGACCAGGCCGCCGGCCTTTGTTAAGAAATTGTTTTTTAATTTGTTATTATTATTTTTAAATAATTGTGCCTTTAGTTTTTGTGTAGCATGTAAAATGCATGCTTAGCTATGTGCTAACAATTGAGAGTTTTATCCAAGTCCACGTATAAAATACGGTACTTCCCCCGAAATCACATTCACATAAATGTCCCCGGCATACCGACAGTTCAGCAGCCTTCTTGCCGGGCCACGTAAGTCCTAAAAAGATTTCCTTAGGCGATTCAGATATTAAAAAGACCGACATTAACCGCGTGTGTGTTTGTGGTAAAATTGAATGAACTTTTGAACTGCTGATAAGAAGTCTTTGAAAGCCGAGATGACGACGCCTTCCGCACAAACCGAAGCCGAAAAAAAGTTCGAGGTAAACAAAAAAAAAAAAGGGAATAAAAAGAAATTTATGGTCATTCTTGAATTTCAAGGCCCGCCGCTATCAACTCCAACTGGTGGACTATGTAGAGAAACGCAACGCCATCATTTATTTGCCCACAGGATCGGGCAAAACTTATGTGGCCGTCTTGGCCCTCAAGCGCTTCTCCCAGAACTTCGACAAGTGAGTCAGCATTTCGGAAATCCGAAGCCGCCACTTGAATTTCTTTGTTTACAGACCGCTCGGGGCGGGCGGCCAGCGGGCTGTGTTTATTTGCAATACCGTCGAGTTGGCTCGCCAGCAGGCCACTTTCATCAAGAACATAACGAATTTCAAAGTCGGCTACTACATCGGCGCCCGCGACGTGGACAACTGGAAACGCGAGCAGTGGGACCAGGAGATCCAGGAGAATCAGGTGAGCTTCCCCGACTTCTCGACTTTCAAGCCAACTTTCAAACATTCTTCCTCCTGCAGGTCCTCGTGGGCACCGCCCAAACCATTTTGGATATTCTCAAGCAAAATTACATCCAGCTCAGCGTGATCAGCATCATTGTGATGGACGAGTGCCATCACGGCACTGGCCATCATCCTTACCACGAGCTGATGAGGCTCTTCCAGTTTGTGCCTGCAGGCAGCCCGCTGCCCCGCGTGGTCGGCATGTCCGGCGTGCTGATCAAGGGCAACGAGACGGCCAACGTGGCGAAGCGGCTGAAAGAGCTGGAGACCACTTTCCGCGGCAACATTGTGACCATTTCCGACGAGTCCGAGGTGAAGAACGTGCTGCTCCACTCGACCAAGCCCCACGAACAGCTGCTCCAGTATCCGCCGCAGTCCCACCAGTTCGAGGTGATCAGCGAGGTGACCATGCTGATAGCCAACTTCGTGGCCATCCTCAAGCCCATGGACATTGGCAAGCAGCCAGTGCGCCGCTCGAAGGGCCTGCAAAACGTGCGCGATCCCAACAAGAAGTCCGCTGTCCTGCGGCTCTTCAAAGACTTCGAGTTCCAGCTCAACGAGTACGGCATTTACGCAGCCTCCCTGGCCATTGTCCTGGTGATCATCAAGTTCGAAATCAAGCGCCGCCAGTCCGAGACTGTCAGCCTCAAGAACATGTACCGGGCGGCCATTACCCTGGCCGAGCGCATACGCCATTTGTTGGTGCAGAAAATGCGCGACCTGGTGGACGACGAGGAGGGCGACGATGGCCAGCTGGACAGCAGCGAGGTGATCCTGAACTTCTCCACGCCCAAGGTGCAGGCCTTTTTGCAGTACCTGCAGAAGACGTTTGCCGGCAAGCAGCCGCAGGACATTTGCTGCCTGGTCTTCGTCGAGCGCCGACTCTCGACCCAATGCATTTTCGGGGTCCTGCAGAAGTTCCTCAACGCCACGCCGGCCCTCAAGCAGGCGCTGGTGCCGGAGTTCATGGTCGGCCAGGGCGATGCCTTGTCCCAGGAGTACGACGTTTTGCTCGAGCGCAAATGGCAAAAGACGGTTAGCTGGATTTGTCCTTGAACTTTGTCCTGAAACTCCAAGTTGGTTTGTTTGTGATTTCAGGCCATTCAAGGCTTCCGCGACGGCGAGTGCAATCTCATTGTCTGCTCGAGTGTCCTCGAGGAAGGCATCGACGTCCAGGGCTGCAACTATGTGCTGATTCTGGATCCGCTCAAGACCTTCAACATGTACATCCAAACGAAAGGACGGGCCCGCTCCAAGGACTCCCAGTACGTGCTGTTCAGCTCCACCCTGGACTGCCCCAAGATCTCCCAGCAGATCAATCAGTACCGCTTGGCCCATGACCAAATCGCCGAGTACCTCACCCAGCGCGTGATCCAGCGGGCCGAGCCGCACTCCGACGAGATCAACGAGCACTTCAAGGACTCCCTGCCCACCTACCAGAACAAGTCAGGCGCCATACTCCTGGCCAGCGGGGCCCTCGCCCTGCTCCACCAGTACTGCCAGCAGCTGCCGATGGATGCCTTCGGCGCGGTGCTGCCCAACTTCGAACTGCTGCCAAATGACAGTCAGTCGTTGGTCCCTCAGAAGGCCAAGTGCATTGTGTGCGTGCGTCTGCCGCTTACTTCAGTTCTGCGTGAGGCGATCCTGAGCGACCCCATGGCCTGCGCGAAGACTGCCAAGCTGTCGGCCGGCTTCAAGGCCTGCATACGGCTCTACGAGCTGGGCGAGCTCAACGAGCGCTTTATGCCCACCACCGTGCGCGAGCGGGTGGCCGCCATAGCCGACCACCACTTCGACCACTGGAAGAAGTACGGCGACGATGGTGAGCAGCTCCAGACTCTGTAAAAACCAAAGCCTTTCATGCTCCTGTCTTTTTCCTAGTGACCGCCAAGCGGAGCTCGAAGGACGAGAACAGTCACCAGCGCACTTACCCTGCCCGCTGCCCCGAGGAGCTGTACGACGCCAGGCCGCGGGTGGGCCAGCCGGCCTACGCCTACGCAGTCCGCTTCGAGCCGAAGTTCGAGGTCAACGACTACAGCGCCCACCTGCACGAGAGCGTGCGGAAGGGCGGCAACTTTGCCTTGCTTACGAGGAAGCCGCTGCCGCCGCTGGCCAGCATGCCGCTGTTCAGCAACCAAGGCGAACTGCAGGTCGAAATAGCCGAGCAGCCGCTGCCGGTCACGCTGGCCAGTGAGGAGGAGCTGGAGCAGCTGCATCGCTTCCATGTGATGATCTTCCGCGATCTGCTGAACATCTGGCATCCGTTCCTGGTCATGGACCGGCGCAGCGAAGAGCACTCCTATTTGGTGGTGCCACTGACTCCCGAAAACCAATCGATTGACTTTGAGTTGGTGCGGCAATTCCAACGCCTGCCGGTGCCGCGTGGGGCAGGCCTGGCCGAGCGCCGCCAGCAGCCACCGCCGCGGCCCGAGGACTTCGAGGGCAAAATCATCACCCAGTGGTATTCGAACTTCGACAACAAACGCATGCTGGTCACCAAAGTGCACAAGGAGCTCAACCCACTCAGCCCGCTGGAGGGCAGCGGCGAGGGCTTAAGTTTCTACGATTTCACTCTGTCGAAGTACCGGAACTTTATTGGGGACATTGTGCATCGGGATCAGTTCCTGGTGGAGGTGCGCGAGCTGACCGAGCGCCAGAACTTCTACCTCAACCAGCCGAACAAGACCAGCAAGCTGGGCCGGGCCAGGGCCAAAATCATACTCATTCCGGAGCTGTGCTTCAACTTCCAGTTCCCCGGGCATTTGTGGGTCAAGCTGCTCTTCTTGCCGTGCATCCTGCGGCGGCTCACCTACATGCTCCATGCGGAAACCTTGCGCGTGAGGATCAACCGCTTCCTGGGGCTGGCCCAGCTGCCGGCCACCAAGCCGCTGCCCTTGGTCCAGGATCCCTCGCTCAAGCGCAACGTCGATCGCCAGGGCAACGCCGTGGCCGAGGACGAGTACGAGGAGCCCAAGTCCGTGCTCGAGGCCCTGCCCACCAAAAGCCTCGAGCTGGCCATGGAGAAGCTCAGCATCGACGACCTCGAAATGCCCTGGCCAAATTACATGGAGCCCATCGACTTTGACCGCCACGGCTTGGAGGCTTTTCCCGTGGAGCTCAGCTACTATTGCCGGTTCACCAGCGGCCAGCTGATGACCCTGGACCGCCTCGAGCAGTCGGACAAGGAGCTCTGGACCCTCAGCCAGTTTGCCATGCCCGTGGGCGAGATCTACAAGCGGCCCAAGTCGGCCAGCGCCCGGCCTGCCCTGCTGGGCTTGTCGGCTGCCCCGACGCCGGTGCCCCAGCTAATGGTGCTGCAGCGCAGCCAGCCGGACGCCCAGCTGGCCAGTGCCGAGCAGTTCGAGTTCCTGGCCGCCCTGACCACGGCCGGCAGCAGCGATGTCTTCGACATGGAGCGCTTCGAGCTGCTCGGCGACTCCTTCCTCAAAATGGGCAGCTCGCTGTACTTGGCCAGCAAGTATCCCACCTGGAACGAGGGCACCTTGACCCAGGTCAAGTCCACGCTGGTGTCCAACCGGAACCTGCTCTACTGCCTCAGCGAGACGGACATCCCCCAGCGCGTGTCCAACTATCTGTTCATGCCCAAGTACACGTGGCTGCCGCCGGCCGTGGCCTTGCCGGGGAACATACGCGAGCTGTGGACCAAGGACCCCGAGCTGGCCGCCCTGGTGGGGCCCCGCAATCTGCAGGAACTGGCCCTCGGCGAGGAGGAGATCTACGGGGCCTCGGGTGACTGCTCGGAGGCCAACTTCCAGGACTTCATTGGCAGCTGCAGGAGCAACCAGCAAGCTGGCTCGGCCGGCCAGAGCCTCAGCTCGGAGGTAAACTTCTTCGTGCACCGCTTGGTGTTGGCCAACAAAGTGGTGGCCGACACTTTGGAGGCCCTGCTGGGCGTGGTGGTGAAGAACTATGGCATCCAGAACGGCTTCCGTATGCTGGGCTACTTCGGGATCTGCAAGGCGGAGCCGGGCAGGCCGCTCACCCAGCTGCTGGATCTGCAGCTCGGCGGCTCCGCCCTGCGCTCGAACATTGCGGCCAGCGACATTGACGGCTTCCTGATCAACCACCAGCTCTTGGAGAAGAATCTGGGCTACAAGTTCCGCGATCGCGCTTACCTGCTCCAGGCGCTGACGCATCCCTCGTGCCCCACCAACCGCCTCACCGGCAGCTACCAGGAGCTGGAATTTGTGGGAGATGCCATCCTGGACTTCCTGATTTCGGCTTACATCTTCGAGCACCAGAGCCGCATGTCGCCCGGCCAGCTGACGGACCTGCGCTCGGCTTTGGTCAACAACACCACATTGGGCTGCATTTGCGTGCGGCATCGCTTCCATTTGTTTATACTGGCGGAGAATGCTTTGCTGGCGGAGACCATCAAGAACTTTGCAGAGTTCCAGGAAACCCAGCATCACCGGGTGTCCGACCAGGTGCGCATACTGCTCGAGGAGCCGGATGTCCAGGCCCAGCCGCTGGACAGCGACGACGAGGCTGAGATGGCGCTCAAGGCCTCGCGGGTGAACCTCAAGGGCGCCCCAACCTTGGGGGCCTTCAATTTGGCCCACACCGTGGATGTGCCCAAGGTGCTGGGCGACGTGGTGGAAGCCCTCATAGCCGCCGTTTACCTGGACTGCCGCGATCTCAACGTCACCTGGTCGGTGATCTATGGGCTCTTCCGGCCCGAGCTCGAGGAGTTCAGCCGCAATGTCCCCATCAATGCCATCCGGCAGCTCAATGACCACCGGCTGGCCAAGCCCCAGTACAGCCCGCCCATCATTGAGAAGGATGTCGTCATGGTTTCCTGCACTTTCACCTGCATCGACAAGACGGTGAAGGTGCACGGATTTGGCCACAACGCCAAGCAGGCCAAGCTGGCCGCTGCCAAGCACGCGCTCCAGAAGCTGGCCAAGTGCGAGGCCTGATCGATAGAATTCTCTTATATTTTTTTTTAACTCTTTTCTTATTCCGCTGAAGGCAACAAATAAATGCTCACCAAGTGACCAACTCATCAAGTGATCAACTTGTAAAGTTACTCACCAAGTGATCAAAATGACAATTCATTTACCCTTTGAATGGACAGACGGAGAGATGGGCAGGTGGAGAGATGGGCAGATGAAGAGATGGACAAGCGGCAGATGGAGAAATGGGCAAGCGGTAGATGAAGTTGAACAGACAGATGAATGGATGAAGAGGAGGCAGATTGATAGATGGACAGACAGATGGATAGATGGAAAACAGGGCAGATGGGAAGATGTACAAGCGGCAGATGGATAGAAGGACAAGCGGCTGGTGAATAGATGGACAGATGTATACAATTGGTAGATGAGTAGTTGAACAGACAGATGGATAGATGGATAGACAGATTGATAGATGAACAGACACATGAATAGATGGACAGACAGATAGATAGATTAACAGGCAAATGTGCGGATGTGCAGACCGCCAAACGCACAGATGGGCAGTCAAATGGTGAGATGGGCAGACAGCTGTAGAGACGGATCGCCATAGACAGACAAAGAGCAACCCAAAGTCTACGAACTCGCAGAGTTCCCCCGCTTTGTTCCATGCATTCCCAACTTAATTTACCCCTACCCTTTACCCTTGGGCGGGGGTATGAAAAGTCGTACCTCGATTCGTTCTATGAATTGCATTTGTTTTATTGATCGCGTGCGTCGCAAACTCAATTGGGAATTGGTTAAAACTACGCGGCCTTTAAGTGTGAGCCGATTTTGTTTGATTTTTTTTGTTTTATATATTTTTTAGCTTATTTACAAAGTGCGGGGAGAGATCAAGGGATCCGACTGCCCTACAAATTTCCAATGCGAAAAGAAATACGAATGAGAGAAAAACGAAACACTTTAAAAAATCGGGGGACTACGCGATTCTGGAATGTCAACAGAACTGGAACAAATGCACGCGCACCTGACAGACACACACATATGCACACTCACACGCACACACACACGCACATACAGAAAACGTAAAGCGCAATTTCCGACGAATTGTTGAGAGAGAAAAGACACAAAAGAGATTAAATTGCTTGCTTAAAATTAATGCAAAAAACTTGCATCCGCTTTGAGAATCAATTTGCCAGCCAGCCAGCGAGCAGGCAAGCTTAAAGGCGGCAGCCACAGTCCGGTTTGTTGATGCTTCTCTGCCGGGTTTGGAGGTTGCGGAGCGCGGCTCCCCCGTATTGTATGCCGCTGCCAATGCGCTCGGGATCAAGTTCACCGGTTTCGATTTTGGCCAAGATCGTTTTGGAGCACTTGAGGAAGGCCTCCTCGACATTCTCGCCCGTCTTGGCGCTGGTCTCCAGAAAGATGAGCTCTGCCAAAGACAAGCAACAATTAAGCATCATCACGCGTTGGAGGGAATGGGCTCACCGTTCTCCTGGGCGAATGTGCTGGCCTCTAGGAAGGTAACATCGCGTGCCTCTTCCAAGTCCTTCTTGTTGCCCACCAGCAGTATGACAATGTTTGGGCTGGCCAAGGTACGGGCATCATTTAGCCAATTGGACAGGGCGTTGAATGAGTCACGAGAAGTGGTATCGTAGACGAGCAGAGCGCCGGCAGCTCCACGGTAATACGAACGGGTGACCGAGCGGAAGCGCTCCTGTCCAGCGGTGTCCCAGATTTGTAGCTTGACGGATTTGCCGCCCACGTTGACAATGCGTGAGCCGAACTCAACGCCAATTGTATGGGAGCTGTCGTCCTTGACTGGAAGGCATTAATTGAATTAGTTAAATGTGATGAAATTAGCAATTATTTAGATAAAGAAAATTCCTTACATTTGCTTTCGATGAAATGATGCAAGAGGCAACTCTTGCCGCTGCCAGCACTGCCAATAATCAGAAACTTGAACAGGTAATCTGAAACAGTACAAAGGGCAATTAGACTAATTACCAAATATCAATTAATAAGCAGATATTAACCGTATGTTTCCGACATGATCTCTGCCTCTTCGCTAGAATTGCGCTTTTGTTTTCCTCTGTTGTCAGCTGCTCGGTCAGCGATATGGCAGCCCGGTCGATTTCACTCTGTGCTGCCAGACTGTCGAACGCTCGACAAAACAACGGAAATAAATTAAAATAAAACCAGTAAACAATTGAGCAGTTAGGTTTTGCTGCTTTCCATTATGCCGATTCGTAAAGTCCTAAATATTATTTATTCGGGCTGTTGGTTTGGCCTAAGGGCCATGCAACAATTATCGATTTGATTTTAGGGCCACACTGTCCGACAACAACAACTTCCCCCATGTTCCGAATAAACAATTTATTTACACAGCCATTCAGCATTAATGGTAAAAGATATGGAATAAAAACATGACTAAATCTTTAGTTGGCTTTCTTAGTCCCATAATCCTGGTAGCAGTTAATTGGATCTTTGGCTGTAAACTTGGTGTAGGCTGCCTTGCTTCCCATAAAGTTCTAAAAAGAATTTTGTTACTACCTCGAAATAATTTCTGCTACGTCGCGTACTCTTACCTTAAAGTCTCCCAAAATCAGGAACCACAGGAAGAAGAACACAGCCGGCATGCCACTGAATAAAACCAGCATATGAAACGGCTCCAGCTCAAGCGGAAACATTGCGACCAAAACCAGAAAATTTTAAATGACTCAGGTTCAAAATTAGAGATGACAAAATCAAAGTCCCATGTGATGTGTACACACTGATTCTCTGCAGAGCCAAAGGTACACACTCGCGCCCAGCAAATGACAACAAATGTTTAGCCAAATTATGTGTTTTGCAAAATAGAAATCCAAAAAGTTATTAAAAAGCTTAAATAAAATTGGTTAATCGCCACTCCGAGCGAACCAAAAAACCAGAAGCGCCCTCACCAGTGCTGCTTCAAGAACAACATAAACAAAGGCCAACCCCCCACCTCCGCCTGCGTCTGTGTGTGTGTGCGTGGGAGTGGAAGTTTCGTGGAGTTCAAAGATGGTTGGAATCATTGATGATGCGCATCTGTTTTACCCGATCGGCACCCGCATCAAAATCAGCCAGAACTATGGCACCGTGAAATACGTCGGCGAGGTAAGCCCCTCCCCCAATCACCCTCCAACTCCCACTTTCATCGGCGGTTTGATTTGGTTTAGGTCTGCGGCCATGCGGGCACCTGGCTGGGCATTGAGTGGGACGATGGACTGCGCGGCAAGCATAATGGAGTTGTCGACGGCAAGCGCTACTTCTACACGCAGCACCCGACGGCAGGCAGTTTCATTCGGCCGGGCAAGTTGGGCCCCTGCGCCACCCTCGAGGATGCGGCCCGGGAGCGGTATTTGAACTACGACTCGAGTAATCTGGACTCCAGCTTGATACGCGAGGCCCAGGCCGGCATGCAGGCCTCGCTGTTCGAGGTCGTGGGCATGGACAAGATTGCCCGCAAGCAGAGCAAATTCGAGCAGTTGTGCGAGGTGAACGTGGACGAGACTCCGGTGAACGCGGCTGGCTACCTGAAGGACATGACGCAGCTGACCAACTTGAACATCAGCCACACTCTCATCTGGAACTGGGAGATTGTGGCCAGCATTGTCCAGCAGCTGCCCACGCTTACCCACTTGAATTTAAGGTGAGTTTTTCCTCCTCGAAGTTCAGTTTTCCTCACACGATTTCCTTGCAGTGCGAATCGCTTGGTGTTGCCCAAGGAATCGCAAATCGGGGACCTGGAGCCTGCCTTCCGCCAGCTGAAGTTCATCAACTTGCGGGACTGCGGCTACAACGACTGGAAGGACGTGATGCTCACGGCGCAGCTCTGGCCCAACATCGAGAGCCTGGCACTGCAGGGCAACGCGCTCAGCCAGCTGGACGTGGTCGACTGCAGCCGCATCTTCAAGCGCCTCAAGGAACTCGACTTGCATCGTACAAAGCTCATGGACTTCGACCAGGTCTGCAAGCTGGGAAACCTGCAGACGCTGGTCTCGCTGAATCTCATGGAAAACGGCATTGACGAGATTAAGTTACCGGACTGTGAGCCCCACCAAAAGCTTAACATGTTCGCCTCCCTCGAGCAGCTGAACCTCATGCACAATCCCATTTGGAATGAGGTAGGAATTGCGTTTTTCTTTAACTTCCAAGGCACCTAAGGTGGCTCTTTTTTAGGCCTCGGCTTTCAATGAACTGGACAAGCTGCCGCAGCTTAAGCGGCTCAGCAAGACGCCGCACTTGAAGTCGAGTTTCCCGGAAATGTTGAGCAAGGCTGTGGCCAGCATTGCGGGGTTGGAACTGCTCAACCGCATGGAGGTGTCGGCCGAGGAGCGTCGCGGAGCGGAGTATGACATTTGGAAGAAATATGCCGCGGACTGGATGCAGGCCACTCAATCGGATCGACCGGAAACCCTGCGTGATTTCTGCAAGAAGCATCGCACTTATCCGCTGCTGGTGAAGAGTAAGAAAAGGAAGCCCTTCTCTCAGTTATTAAAGAGACTAATTGTGACTGAATTCCCTTGCAGAGTACGGCTCGCCGGGGGACTTTGTGCCGCGCGTGCAGGCCAAGCAGTCGAACCTCATCAAAGTGCGCATCCAACTGCAGAAAACTGGTGAAGTTTGGGAGAAGAAAGTGCCGCGCATGATCACCGTACAAACTCTGCAGGGACTGATTATAAAGCGATTCGGCCTGTCGTCGGGGGAGCTGAGCCAGCTGTGTTATGTGGACGCCAAGCATCCGGAGCTGGTGGTGCCGTTGGACAACAATGCCAAGACACTCGAATACTATTCGGTTCAGGAACACGACACGGTTATGGTTCAGTGAGGTTAATTAGTTTCCTGTTTATATATTCAGATTGTGGTATTTTAGTTATAACAGTGGTTTTCTTAACCCAAAATTGATAAGTGCAAATGTTTTTGTATTATGATTTTGCAATCACCCCTTCAATAACGCTTGTTTAACAAAAAAAGAAAATGTTTATTAACTGGAACTTTAAATTTTTCTTTAAGCGCCGATTAATTGCGATTGTTATCGAACTTTGTTCTTGGCGCTATCAGCTGTTTTATTATTACACAACAGGTTGTGGTGACACTGGTTCCGAATTACGCCTAAAATGCGCTGCACTTACGGTGTTTTTAAATCATTAAATTTCCAGCAAATTCCGAGTTTGTTGTTGTTTACTAGACGCAATTTAACCACAACAACTCTCGGCAATGAAGGAGCACAGACAAAAGCAACCGCCCCGCCACCCCAAGCCTCCGAGCTTGACCTGCCGGACAAACGAACCGCCCACCAACGGGCCCTCCACATTGCCGTAATTGGGGTTCCAAATGTCGGCAAAAGCACCTTTATCAATAATATAATCAACCACAGAGTAAGTAATAAGCTGCGTCCTTGCTTTCGAGTGTAATCGAGTGATTTCCAGGTCTGCCCGACGTCCGCCAAGGTCCACACCACCCGGCAGTCCAACACGGGCATTTGGACCACCGGCCACACTCAGTTGGTGTTCTACGACACTCCAGGATTGGTTACCCAGCGCGAGGTGAAGAAACACAACCTCGAGCAGAGTTTCAAGAGCGCCTACCGCCATGCCATTCAGCATGCGGACATAATTGCCGTCATGCACGACGTCAGCAACAGCTGGACGCGGCGGGAGCTCCATCCGACGGTCATAGACACCCTGAAAGCTTATACGAATCGGCCGAGCGTCTTGGTGCTCAACAAGATCGATGCCTTGAAGTCCAAGCGGGTGCTGCTCGAATTGATCAAGACCCTGACAAATGACACGCTCACCGGCAAGCGGCCTGGCAAAGGCGCCGCTCGCTCAGCAGCCCCGGCTACGGGCATCCTTGGCCAAGAGGAGGGCAAACGTATCAACGAGCGCGAGAGCAGTTGGAGTCATTTCGATGATGTGTTTCTGGTGTCGGCCCTCACGGGCAACGGCCTCCACGACCTGCAGGAGTACCTCGTCGGCGCGGCCAAGTCCAAGCCCTGGAACTACGAGGCCGGCACCTACACAGATGCCTCGCCCGAGGCCCTCATTGTGGACAGCGTGCGTGCCCGCCTGCTCGACTACCTGCCCCAGGAGATTCCCTACAACTTGAAATGCGCACTCGAGTATTACAGCGTGGAGAAGAGTAAGTGGGACGTCAGGGATTCCTCAATCCGGTTGAATTTAACTGGCCTTTCTCCTTGCAGATGTGGTCTATACTTCGGTGCAGGTTTTGTGTCCTACAACGCGCATTGAGCGTTTGATTTGCGGTGAATCGAATGGCAAACTGAAGCAGATAACCGAGCGCGTCACCTCCGATCTGGTGGAGATTTTCGGCCAAGCCGTCTCCCTCACCATCTCCACAAAGGCCAGCGACAAAAAGGATCCTTAAAATTAGTCAGCTTGGTTTAATCAACAAATATAACGTAGTTTTCGCTCTATAACAATTTTAAATGCGCCACCAGCCGGTCGACTTGCTCCGCTGTGGCCGGCCCCAGGCCCAGCACAGTGGCCGTGCCGGGCTCCAGTTGTGTGCGCCCCGCGTCGTGGACCAAAGCAGCCACCACATTCGCCTGGTTGGCTTGTGTCTGGAGGCCGTTGAGTTGCTCGAGATTCTCCACCCGCAGCACGATCTTGGGCTGGCCGGTGTGGCACCAGCGTTGCAGCAAATCAGCCTGCTCGTCGGTGCCCTGGGCAGCGCTTTGGTAACACATGACGGCCGCGTGGGCGCATTGCGCGGCCGTCTTGCCTTTGCTCATTTTGAGGTCGCCGCGGACGATAAGCGCCAGCTTCGTGGGCCCGGCCAGGCTGGAGATTATTCTATTTAACATTTGAGTACTTTTTGGTCTGCTGGTCGACGTATTTCTGCATGCAGGCCTTGAATTCCTTTACTATGTCTTGGCACATCCGCCAGTCGCCGGTCTCGGCTATGCACTCCTGGACTTTGTAATGCAACTCAATGCAGCCGGTTTTCTTAAGCATCAACTCAACAGGATCTTGGTCTGTGGCCGAGGACATTTCTTCTCCTTATGCTGTTTGAAACACCTGCATTAATCTTTATTCAAATTGCGAAATTGTTACGCTACAATTTTCCTGCTTCTTCTTTCCTTTGTGAGTGAACTAGTTTGCGCGCGAATAATTCTCTTGCGAACCAGGGAATCATTTTTAAAATGCCCGCTTACTGCTCTTTGGAACTGATGTCGTTCTTTCCAATATTTAATTTAAAAAAAAAGTTACTTATATGATTTAATGTTTAATGCAAGGGTAAATTGTGTTAAAATGGTTTCAGTTTTGTTTTCCAGTTCCAAAGAACAAGGCCCGAGATTTTTAGGATCTGCCCAGCGGGTGTACACACTTTTTTGCTGTTGTAGTTGGCGGGCTTTTTAAATCTTTTCTGTTCATTTCTGTTGGCTTTAATTTGTGGCTAACTCGCGACTGCAATGCGCAAAATACATTTTTTTGATTATATTTATGGCTTATGCATTATTCATAAGTGGTTCTTTCCGATGTTGTTATTAAAAATAGCAAGCTGGTGCCGCCCACCCAAATGCGTCGTCCTTTGTTTACATGACGTAGTTGCTGATGTCCTTACAGCCGCCATCAAGTGTAATGTTTGTAAACCTAGACGTTATTTACATTTATAATTTTATGCAAATTTCCCAACCGACCCGCGGAAGGTTCGCCGCAGACAACAAACTCCCTTCCTTGGGCCTCGCGTCCTTCCGCTTGTCACGCCCGGCAAAACGCCACCAAATTGTTTACAAAACCTAAAGAAGCCCGCTAAACTTGTTAATTGCTATTGGTTAAAAAAACTTCGCCTTCACTTTAAACCGCTGACAAGTTTCCTGCTCTCCTCGTCTGGCGAGGGAATCCGGCAGCCTTAAATTGTTGGCTCCCTCGCACAAACAAATCAATGACCAGGACACGTGATTCTCTCAGGCATTGCCTGCCCTTATCACTCTTCCTCTTGTTTTTGGCCTTTAAATTTTTTCTTTATGTTGTTCCAGGATTAATTAAATAAGTCACGGCAAATAAGCATCCCTTTCTGCATTGCGGCAAATGCTCTCGAAATCATTAATTACCCCGACAATCTCAAATTCAGCCCAGTCAGCCGTGAGGCCTCCCCAGAAAAAAGTTCCACACGGACCAGAAGCCCAGCCGGGGGCCATCGGCCGGGCAGGCATTTTAGAATTTGTCGGTCGGCTTATTCGGAATTAATTGTTACAGCTAATTATTTATTAAGCAATGCGCCGGGGGCGGGGCCGGCAAACTTTGCCATTGGTGTCCGTCCGGGCGTGGAGAAGGGGTGGCAATTTCCCCGGGTTCGATTAACGGAAACCGAGAGGCTTGCAACTTTTTGCCCGCTGATTTCCTCATTTATCATTTCGGCCCTAAAGGAATATCCAAAAAAGGATTTTCCCCAAACACAAAACCGCCCTAAACAATGGAAATTATTACCAATTCTAGGAAGAGGGAGGGAAGGAAGTGGCAACAAGAAAAAAAATCGATTACATCGCTCGATTACACGATCTTCTTTCTGAGAATGTCGATTACATCGAGGCTCTGTCTGGGCTTCTTGTTTGTGTCCATCTGTTTAAATATTAGAAATGCACTGAGCAGGCGAAGGTCAGTTGACCTTTTCGAATCGATTACGCAGGCCGACCAGCCAACTGTGCCAATATTGAGCGGTGGGGGAGACTCCGAGAATCGTTTAAATAGCGGAGCCCGCGGCGGTGGATGGAGAGTAACGATTTCGCCATGAACAGCACTTTTCTGTTGATGACCGTTTTGCTGGTCTTGTCGCTGATCCTGACCAGCGCACCCAGCACAGAGGCCAAGCCGACTCTGATTCTGCTCTCCTGTTTGTTTGGGGGACGACTCTGCCCGTTCACCACGCCTGGAGGAGACTAATATAGTAAACGAAACAGGATACCAACGACCCGACCCGGCTTGTGCTTATGGAGTTCTGCTTAAGTTGTAATTAAATAAAAATTTGTTAAATGCATTGAAAGAAAAAAGTCTACTGAATTGTTGCCAAAGATCAGCCAGCAACATTGTGGCGGCAACATAGGCGCCCGGCTGTTTTGACTTTCTCGTTTACATGCAACTCAATTAAATTAGTTGAGTGCTCTGTTGTACTCAACGGAGTGGCAAGAAGAAGTAAACAAGCAAATGCCACCGAAATCAAGTTAAGTTAAGTAAACAAATGTTGCTAATTTAGCAGCAACATTTAGCGCAAGTTGACTGCGTACAGAAATGTTGCTAAGACTTTCGCAACATCTCAGAAGCAGCGCAGAGGTGACAGGAGGCCCCGGCCCAGTTTTCTAAGTATTTCAGGCACTTTCCAAGCTCATTTTTCCAAGCTTCGCAGTTGCCAGCTTAGCGATTCGAGGCGACCCACTCCAGCCCAATGTGTGGTGGACAATGCTGCGGGTCGGCGGGGGGTGAGAATAGCTTTCGGCAGTTTGGCTGGACTTCTTTTTAATTGGACCTTCGAAGAGGACACTTGCCTAATAATAATTAACAAATATCCTATCAAATAATAGAGTAAAAGAATCTCATTAATTCTTTTTAATTGGACCTTCGAAGAGGACACTTGCCTAATAATATATCCCAAATCTCTTACTAAATAATACAGTAAAAGAATCTAATTAATTTCCAGCAGCATGGCCGCTTATGTTGACGCAACATTGTTTGGCAACATTTGCCCACCCAAGGGAGCTTTCTACAGTCTTCGATTTCTAGAATTCTTCGATGTTTTCTGGCTTCTTTTGTGGATCCTTTGAGTGCGGCTCGCATTGCGTTAATCGAATTACCGAATTCGCATACTAATAATTGAATATTCATATCGACAGGCGCCGCCCGAGGCCGACAAAATTGGGGCTCGTTTTTCGTCATTTTGGCCGCAGGCATTTGTCATCGCCTGCCTGCTGACGGAATGCTAATTCCGAGGCTGGGCTGCCCGTGTCCTTCGCGCATTCCAAGCACTTTTGATGCCGAGAATTTAAGCCGAAGGCAAAAATGCCATCACTTTAAATTTGCCGCTTTCTTCCCGCTGAATCGATTCTTGAGGGCCATTAATTTTTAACAATAACTCCGCCTCCCACCGATTGCCAATGATTTTGCGGGTAACGAGTAATTTTTATGACATCCGAGACGCCGTCGTCCTTGTCGTTGTTGTTGGTCCTTCGGTGGCAGCGTAAACAACAATTTGTGTGCATTGTTTGCGGCATTGTGGAAATCCATTAATTCCCACAGCCACCGCTCTTCCGGCTGGGGAAGTCCCTTTCCCACTCACCGCATAAAATTACACAAGCCTTGCACGTAGCCGAGAAAAAAGGACGAGGGGGCAAACAGGCCGCCCCGCACTTAATTAGTGCAAATAACTAATGGCAAACTTTGAACTCGTCGCCGGTCACCTCAGCCAGGCGTCCTGGGGTCCTGGTGATTTGCTTAAGCAGTCGGCCGAGGCGCTGGGATGGCTTCTGGTTGACTTGGCTAAATGATGCAGCTGGCGCGGAGGGGAAAAGGATTTTCTCTTGGGCTTTGCTGTCAATTAAAAGTTTTATATGCCAATTTCTCATTTCAACAGGACTTTGATTACCGAGTGAGCGAGAAAATGATTCTAGAAGGCTGGCCGGGCTTAAGGAATTATGAAGTTTCTCTAAACTATGCCCGAGGGAGGGATTCAAGAAAAGGTCGAGTGTGAAAATGCTGGAGTGTTTTATTCGCTTCCAGGCTTCTTTGGTGTTCTCCAGAGAGAGCATTTCTTTCGTCCTTGTCGCTCTCCGTTAGCCTGTGAAAGTTTTTGGGACAATTTTGGTCACCTTCTGCGCGCCTGGCAAAATCTAATTGTTGGCAGAGCTGAGCAAAAATCAAGTTAGCCCCAAAAGTATGCAACAGGTTTTGGACGATCTTTTCAGACGAGCCGCTTTTTGCAGTTTTTTTTTCTTGACTGCACATTTTATTTATATATTCTCTTGAGTCTCTCTGATGGAAGTTTCTTCTAGCGAGTTGCGAGTTTGTTTTTGCTGGTAGTCCAGCAGTCCGGTCCAGTGGCCAAAGATTTGGTAGCTGTGAGCGGTCCGACCGCCTACTTTTTGTAGTTTGGCGCTGGCTGAATTTAGCGCTTTATCGAATTTCCCCGCCCACAGCGCAGGCCTTACAGGCGCCAGCCGAGAGATTTCATAAATCGCCCCCCACGATTTAGAAACTAAGTATTGTCAACTGTAATCCTATTTGTGATACTTGACCTATCTGTGATCTGTTATTACGTATTTGTTAAATTGTTATTTAATGGCTTTTGGCTTCCAGCAGGTTAACCAAGGACATAAAGGGGTTCTTACCCCGTATTCCTTAATAAAAAAATAAAAAAAAAACAATTTAGAGCTGCTCGTCGGCCTGAAACTCCTCCTCGGGCAGCAGCTCCACAATCAGCGTTCCTTATTTTTTTTCGCCAGGCCCTTCCGGTGGCGCCGCTGCCGCTGCCGGCAATAAAACGAATTTACATTCCCAGGCCGACAGACAGCCTGCGGGGTCCTTGTGATTGGCACTGGATAATGAAACTGCAAGTTTGTTTCTTGTTTTTTGCTGTGCACTGACTTTTATTTGCATCAAAACAAGCGATAGATAAACACCAAATGCAACCCTGTGCGCGTAAC